>CAUYQU010013688.1:0-61822 GCA_963574635.1 Cheracebus regulus | reverse complement strand
GTCCGCCCCGTATACTCCGCACCGGGCAGCGCCACGCTGGGGCACCGGCAAAACAGCCACGCCGGCCAAAAGAGTCGCGCTGGCGACCCGTGTGGCTCCTCTGCCGGGAATCTCCCAGTCTGTGGGCAACAAAAATTCGTCAGAAAGTGTGGCATCTACTCGTTCTCTGCACTTTCACTGGGAGCTACATTCCTGAGCTGTTGCTAATTGGCCATCTTGGATCTCTCTCCCTGGGTGGCTTTAAACACCAGAAATAGATTGTGTCACAGTTCTGGAGGCCAGAAGTCTGCGGTCAAGACATCAGCAGCGCCCTGCTCCCTGTGAGGCTGCGGGGAGGCTGCTCTGCCTCTCCAGCTTCTGGCGATGGATGGCTGTGCTCAGGGTTCCTTGGCTTGTGGACCCGTCCCTCCAGTCTCTGCCTTTGTCTTCACATGGCGTTCACCCTGTTTCCGTTTCTGTGTCTCTTCTCTTTTTAGACAGACACAAGTCATATTGGATCAGGGCCCACTCTATTCCAGGAGGACCCCATCTTACCTAATCACACCTGTAGCGGCCCTATTTGCAAAGGAGGTCAGAGTCACAGGTACCTATACAACCTGCAGAACACAGTTCAACCCATAATGAATAATGCCATGTCGCCTGGACATGCCTCACTGAGGCTCTTTTAGTAAGTAAAATGGTGAGTCTGGATATTTAGCTGGCTCTGGCAGTGCCTGCCACAGTGGTCTGGTCAGCAGCCGCAGCCAACGCAGTGAGGATGATCACCCCTCTCTCCTGAGGTTCTGGAGTTGTGTGCCCTGAAGCCTGCCTGGCAGCTCCCACACCGTGTCTCTCCCAGTCTCCTCTGCCTTTGCAGATGGCATCAATGTCCACACAGAGCGCCGGGCAGAGGCCTCAGCAGTGCCCTTCATTTCTCTTTCCCTTTCCTCATCTGCCCAGTCCATCAGCGTTCCATCAGCTCCTCCTTGAGAAGGTGACGTTTCCCACATCTAGTGCCATGAACCCACCTTAAATAACCAATTAACCAGCTCAAGACTGCATTGATCTCTCCCCAGGTCACTGCAAGAGCCTCATCACCCTCTCCCTGACCCGTGCTCCAGACAGCTGCCACAGTGGTTATTATCCTGTGCTCCAAACCATGCGTCTGCTCTGCTGAACCCCAAACTGGCCTCCTGGGTCTCCGTGAGACCAGCCCCTTCCCTCCTCTCCACCTCACCTCTTCCCACTCTCCCCTCCCTGACTCCACTTCTGCACACGCGTGTTCACTCTGCACTGGAACATACCAAGTTCATTCGCGCTCAGGACCTCTGCCTGAGATCTTGCTGCTGCCCCGGTCTCTGAGATGAGCTCCAAGGGGTGGGAGAATGCTGGGGAGGGTTAGGTCTGATGCGAGGAGTCCTCTGAGCTGGTGCTGGTTCTCTCTGTTCACATTTAATCATGAAATTCATGAGCGCATTAACTGGGAACTGATTATTACAAAAGTTAAGGATAGACTCAGCTTCTTTTCTTTGTTTTGGCCTAAAGCCTTTGAAGTCTCTCAACTTTTCCTGATAATAATGGCATGAAAGAGGTATTTGCATTTTTTAACTTTTATATAAAACTACAAAAGAAAGAACAAGAACTATCAACAAGATCAAAAGAAATGGGAAACTTACAAAGAGGGGGAAAATGATGTTACTTTTGCCATTTGGTTTATAGACCAGTGGGAGGACATGAATAACACATAAGAAACCATACTGACTAGTTCAGAAAAGCAGAGGGTTGGTGCTTCATGACTGTGAGATGCAGAATGTGAGTGGGACGGGGTCCAGGGAAAATGGGCTTCACCAGGGCAAGGAAGAAAGGTCAGGGAAGCTGTGAATGTGAACTTGAAAGCCACAAGTCCACGCTTGTCAGAACTGTGCTGAAGAAAGTTAATTCGGAGGGTCTTTTCTCTGTGGTGAAGTCATTGGCTTTGTTCCAGTCCTCCCAAGTCCTCTTTGCTTGATTTTGGTTTCTCGATGGAATTCCAGAGGGCCGTGATTGCTGCAATCTCATGAAGATGCCTAGAATTATAGATGTTTGGTGTGGTTTTCTATTTCACCTCTCCCTCTTCACTTCATTGGTGGACCTCCTTTTCTTCTTCCTCTCTTCATAGGAAAAAAAAACTGTCCCCCTTGCCATAAAAGAACAGAGACCAAGATGAAGAGAAAGGTGAGTGCAGTGTGGTGTGACGAGGCACCCAGGGACTCATCAGGGACCCAGGAGAAGAGAGATCCTGTGGATATAGGACCAGCTGTCCTATGAGAGGTCTCTGGAGGTAGTCTCTGAGTTCCATGCCACATGCACAGCCTCATGACAGTGACATCTCAGGAGGATAGTGGGTCCCCATCTCCTGGGGGAGTACATCAGGTCCTGTAGCACAACACCAGAGATAATGGCAGATTAAGACCCTAGCAGAGGAGAACTCTCCTCTCCCTCATTCTCTCGCCAATCCTTATCCCTCCCTCCCTCCCTTCCTTCCTTCCTTCCATGTTTCCTTTCAACTACCCATTCTTCCTTTTATCCATCCATCCATCACCTATCTCCTTCCACAAAAGGAGAAAATTTACAAATAGGCAGGTAATACTTTAAGATATAAAGTTGTTAGAAGAACGATACATGAAAGGTAAACTGAGTATAGGAAGCAGAGCTGAAGCCAGAAGTTATATTGTCAAACAAAACACATGCCTCTAAATGCTAAGCACCTGCTAGAGGTCAGCAACATCCCGGCTCTGAGCTTCCTAGCAGGCAATGAGAATGGGGAAACAGGATAACATGATCAGCCCCTTGACTCTTCGTAACTGTAAGGTAAAAATGAACTCATCGCCAAGGAAAAGTTTGGCTGCAAGTGATTTAGAGACCAGCGAAAACTTTCCTAGGGCTTTTGTAGAAGAAGAGTTTTGAGGTTTAGCTAGGAACAAGGCTGGTGAGCTAACGACCTCTAGCTGAACAGGCTAGACCCTTGTTAAGGGGAGATTGTGGTTTACTGGAAACTCTAGGGACAGACCCAATCAAAAGAATGAACAAATGGACAAAATCTCTGTTCTCATTGAGCTTTCTCTCTAGAAGGGAGAGACAGACATATATAAGAAGACACATTAGTAAGTAAAAAATAGAGTTTTTTCCCCTACATGGTGATATGTGCTGTGGAGAACTATGTGGCTGGGGAGGAGGTCGGGAAAGCAGGCAGCATGGGGGAGAGGGGGCTGCAATCTGAATAGAAAAGTCAAGAGGTTCCTGGTGCTACAGCGATGGTGATGTTTAAACAAAGACCTTCAGGAAGCAAGGGGGCCCACCGAGCAGAGACTTGAAGAGAGTGCTAGTCAAGAGAAGCGGGTTGGAATTCTAATCACGCGCGGTTTAGTAAGTAGGCTGCAAGTTTAAAGCCCTTTAAAATTTCATCTTAGCCGGTGGAGTTCAGGTGATGCTGAAGAGCCCACATTTTCTGAACCCAAGAGGTGCAGTCACAGCACTGCGGCTGGGCAGGGACTCAGCACTCCCCCTGGGGCCATCCACCCCTCAAGAAACAGGAGAGACACGCGACTTCCTGCACCCCACGCATCGCCTTTGTAAGGCTTCTGTCCTCTGCGGGCTCTGAGACCGGCTGAGCTTGGGGCTCTTACCACAAAGAAGGGAGATTAGCAGAAACACAGGGAAGCACAGGGAACCCCAAGAATCCAACCGTATACAAAAGTCCCAACCAAGCAGCGCCTTCTGCCACCAGCACTCACCGTTTGCAGCCCTGGGGCACAGGTGAGACCCTGTGTCTTCACACCCTGTCTGAGCCTGAGCCTCTTGCCACACCAAGCCACCTTCCTGTGCCCAAAAGTGTGCATTTTCCAGGGGACGCACCAGTGTGCACCTGAAGAATCAGCTCACCATATTGCGTTTATTGAGAGAAAACGTGTAGGTTTCTCTCCACCATGGCACCGCCTCGGCTATTTTCAGAGGTGATTTGTTTTGCTGGTATTTTATTTTGGTTTTAAGTGAAGATCCATTTGTCTTTCTCTGTTTATATGAATGGCAGAGCAGGCAGTATTGTTCAGAGAGGAAATCTCTTGTATTGGAGGGCATGAATGTTCCAGGACTATAAATAGATTGAGAATGTGTGACGTCTGTGACTTCAGGAAGCCCAATAAAATGAAGAGAGGAAAATTGCAGTGTTTACACTCTTGTGACCCTCCAATGCAAGACGGGCCAAGAGAAAAGCTGGACTCCAGTGAAGCAGGGAGAATGACTGAGGCCGACCTCTGGCCCTGCTGCCTGCTGGTGGGGCTCCTGAGGCTCCTCCCTCCATTCAAGACCTGACTGCAAGAAACAAAACGAAGCGTGAAATGTGCAAGTCACCACGCAGACGTGAGGAGTGGGGCATTTCTGGGCTCGTTAGCGGCACCTGGCAGGAAGCTCTGGCAGTAACGGGACAGATTTGCGCCCCAAAGGAGGGAGGTTGTCGGGGAATAACTGGAGGACTTAGGCACCTGCTGTAGTGCAACTTGGGTCTTGCATGTCTGTGGACCCTGAGGCCCTCTGGACGGGTCACTAGGTGTATGTTGATGTCCTGATGGTTCTTCTGTCTGTGCCACTGCCTGGAAGGAGAGCCCTGCAGCTGGCAGGTGGAAACCCGCCCCTGTGCCGAGCGTGGCTGAAGGGACTGGAGCTGCTAGACCCTGCATCCCCCAGGGGATGGACCACATACATGTCCAGGATGGGAGAGGAGAGGTAGAGGACACGGCCATTTCTAAAACAGGAGGGGATAGGATACTGAAATGTTCAAACGATACATCAAAATATAAGAGGGAGAAAATGCAAACCTCAAATCCCACCACCAAGGATAATTTCAATTGTGCTAAAATCTCGTTTTTGAATCTACAACTGACTGTAGAATCTTACTGTATGCAGTCGTCCCTGTGCTGGGCACAGTGGCCCGTGTGACTTCCTTAGAGGGAGGATTTGTTGGGATGTGGCTTGAGGCCTTGTTGTCCTCTGAAACACTCTCTCTGGGCAGAAAAGGCAGAACCTTCCTGAAGGAAGTAGGATGCAGATCCTGAGGACAGGCCACCTTCTCAATGGGTCATGAAGGTCCAGTGTAGGTGGGCAGTGTGGCCTCTACACAGGGCATCTGGGGGCACTTCTCCCCATGGAAGTCCCCTGGGGATGATGAATGATGCCTCTACTGGGAACTGCCTTCTGGGCATAGCAGCCTCAGTGTCTGTTCTGGAGTTTTTCAGGAAGCCATTCTGGAAGATGGTGTAGCCACGCCTCTTCACTGTCTGGGGCTGCTCTCGCTTCCTGGGCTGCAAAGCCTCCAGGACTGACCGGGGCTTTCTGGGGCCTTTCTCCGGTCATTCTGCAGCACTGACTCCTGGACACCGGAAGGTCCATCCATTCCCTCCCTGCAGGAAGCTCCTCAGTGGTTCCTTCCTATAGAGCCCGATTTCACCTTCCTCCAGGTCAGCTCATCCCATAGCTCCCCTGCAGCATGTCATAGTAACAGGCTTTGGAAAAGGATGCAGGACTTTCCTGTCCTCCCAGGAAACTGACTAGGCTGCATTGACAAAATGACATTGCTGTTTAGACAGAGGTCATTCCCACAGGAGCAGGGAAGTTGGGGGCAAAAGACAACCCAAAAGCTGTTCCAGTCGCCCTCCCGGAAGCCTGGGGTTCCTCCTCCTCTTCTTCTTCCTCCTCCTCCTCTTCCACCTCTTCAGAAAAACAGAAGCTTGCTCATTATTAACTGACTTGTGAAGTTTAAAAATATATGCCCTACAAATCAAAGTTCATTATTAAAGTTCAAATTTCGGGATTGTAACGTAGAGGGGCTTTTTTATGTATAAATAAATGATGATAAGAAAAAAGTAGGGCAGTCAGGACTGTCTGGCTCAGTGAATCTTGTTAACCACACAGGTCTTTGAAGCAAAAGTACTGTGGCTGCAGAGCAAATTAGTTTTAAGAGATAAAACCTTTGTTCAAAAGTATTACCATGAAGAATAGCAAATGAGGTCTTGCTTCCAGAAAGATGGAGTCAACACATTTTCCGCTATTCTTCCCACGAAGTCACTAAGTGAGCTAAAAATCCTGGACGTCATGTAAAAAACAGACATAAGGAGACTCTGAAAGGTGGAGAGATGGCAGACCGTCTAGAAATTTCAGGACCCGAGGAACGACATGAAGATGAGTTCCCTGGGTTTTCTTGACGCAGAAGAGCTGAAAATCTCAATAGGCACAGGTGATAAAACCCTGAACAAAAGCCTTCTCCCTCCAGCTGAAGGACCAGGAAGAGGGCAGCCTAGCAAGACAGAAACTTCAGAAAACAATCACTCTATCCCAGCCAAATGCTGCAGACAGCCACTGGCCTGCCCTTTCCCACACGGGCAAAGGCCAACCAGGGTACCCAGGCTTCTGCTCCAGGGGAAGCTGTAACACGGTGCTTCCTCTTCTTTTGCGGGGAGAAGGACAGTGACTGTGGTGGGATGAGAAGTGACAGCATCATCACCGGGGGAGCCATTGGGGAGCAGAGGGCGTGCCTGGGCAGACAGAGGAGGAGGAGGGAGCCTCACTGACTAGGAAGGGCCTTGGACTGGCTCTGGCCTGTTTCCTCCCGGGGTCCTGACCCTGCAGGGTGGGAGGAACAGGTCTAGCACGTGCTCCTGTTGCCCAGCCTGAGCCCAGGCGTCACCCTGCCAGTGTCTGCGGGTGCCTCTCACACACGTGGGTGGCTGAGCTTCATTCAGGGCCCATGACACTCAGTAAGAGTCTTTGGCAGGATGCAGCTGCAGCCTTGGGGAAACGTGGCCCAAGGCCACGTTTAGGAACTGAGATCTGCTCAAGGCCTCCATGCCTGTGGGGTTTTTCTATATGTAACATTCAAATAAAATGGCCTGAACCCTCAGCGAGCCCAGGACCTTCTCCCTGTGTCCAAGGACTCTGGGGTCTTCTCTTCTTTCACATTCCTAAATTCTCAGTGTTCAATTTGCCCACCGGCCTGCTGGGGCTGCTGGCCCCTGTCCACCTTCACCACCCCAGCAGATGAATAGTGCCCTCTCTCCTTCACTGCGTCAGAGCTCCCATCTGTTTATAAGAGATGTCACTCAAGATAGGGGGAAGAGCGGTATTTAGAACCTCAAGTAGAATATTAGCTAGCTCTGTCTCTACAAAGGGGTGGGTCTCCCCTCACAAGGGGAACTTCTCACTGGCCTGCATCCCCCATTAGACTCTGGCTTCCATCTATGTTTCTAGGTGTCTCTTTTCCTGCAAACTGCTTATTCAGACCCCAGCTCTCTTCCCTGAATCACCGACAATGGAGATCCCAAAATTCCTGCGGAAAGATTTAGTGCTCTGCTTTCTTCCTTCTTCCTCAGGCATGGGGCTTCTCCCAAGTGCTGCCTGTAGCAGTCTGTTTTCACACAGCTATAAAGTACTATCTGAGACTGAGTAATTTATAAGAAAAACGGTTTAATTGACACACAGTTCCGCATGACTGCGGAGACCTCAGGAAACTTACCATCCTGGCTGAAGGCAAAGGGGAAGCAAACCATGTCTTACATGGTGGCAGGAGGAACAGAGCACGAAGCAGGAACTGCCAGACCCTTTTAAAACCATCAGCTCTCATGAGAACTCACTTACCATCATAAGAACAGTGTGGAGAAAACTGTCCCCATGATCCAGTCACCTCCCACCAGGTCCTGCCCTTAACACCCAGGGATTACATTTGAGATAAGATTTGGGTGGGGACACAAAGCCAAACCATAGCCCCACCTGTCCCAGCCCAGGTGCCAGGTTTTTTCTCCAGAAGGAGTGATCTGCCTCCCAGAGGAACCCTGCTCCCCCGTGAGAATACAGAAGTGTGGCCATCACTTCTTTTTTAAAAGTCTTTATTGGCATTTTTTCTTTCTCTTACATTCATAAAATTGAGTGTGCTGCCAAGTTGACTGGTACAGTATAGCAAGAAAAGGGCTCTAGAACTTTCCAGGAAGACCTTGGCTCACAGATCTCAGGAAACAAAGGAGAAGGACTGCAGGCAGTGAGAGACAGGCAGACACAGCTGAGCCCAGCCTGGAAGCCTGCTCCCCCGACGGCCAGGAGACTTCCGGGCTGGGCAGACGGACTGAAGAGCTGAAGCCAGCTCCACTCACCAGGACTGGGCCTTCAGCAGTGAGGAAGGCTCTGTGAGGGCAGAGGAAGATGCCTCTCTTAAGGGAGAGAGGACAGGGCCTGAGATAGAAAAGTTCGACCTCACCTCTGGGCAAGATGTTCTGGAAGTGAAATATGGAAGATTTATCTCCTAGTTTGAGCCAGGCCTGCCTTCGTCCCTTCTGCAGCCTGAGCAGTGCCTCAACCCACACCCACCCTGCCACCATAGTGTCTGCTGTACCCAAGGTGCTCCTTCTGAGAATATGAAAGTGAAGGGGAGATTCGGTAAGAGAGCACTTTTCCCAGAGGGGAAGTCAGCGCCCACCCAGCTCTGGTGGGTGCTGGGAGCACAGCCTCTCGATTTTGTTAGAATTAACCTTTCTCCTGGCACACGGCAGCCACGAAGAGGCAGGTGTGTTGATCAGCGTGTGAGCCTGGAGATGTTGTTGAAGGATGCCTATCAACAAGATGGCTTTCTGGGTTCTGTTTTCTTTCTCTTGTTTGCCTTCAAATAACAGAATAAATCAACAGATGCATTGGGCAGACGATGCCTCCCTAGCATTTAGCAAAATATCAAGCAGCTTTCTGGTGCCCATCAGATTCCTTATTTCTGTAGTGGGTCTGGAGGGACGTGGCTGCTTGAACTGTGGGAAGAAACAGAGCTTTATTTTTTACGTCTTTAAGAAGGGCTACCAAGAAGGGCTGGAAGCTCTCTCGTTCATCCCCTGCCTCCAGATCCCTGGACCAGCCTGGTCTGACCCTAGAGCCACCTTAGTTTCTTCATGTGGACAATTGTTACAGGGACAAATGGTCTTCACACTCTCCAGGTGTTACTGTTGTCAGTAAAAATTGAGTGTGCATTGCCAATATATGCAGTAGTTATGTATCCAAACATACACAGTCCAGGACTACTTTAGTAACACATTCTGTACAAAAACAGAAGTTAAAAATAGATGGAGTAAAAATAAAGTTTGAATGTACTAATTTGGATAGTGTGCCCCTAAAATTCATGTCCTCCCGTGAACCTCAGCATGTGACCTTATTTGAAAATAGGATCTTTGGAGGTGTCATTCCTTAAGATGAAGTTGCCCTGGAGGAGGGTGGACCCTTCGTCCAACATGACGGGGATCCTGAGAAGAAGAGATGGAGACACACAGGGAGAACGCCAGGTGCCTCCAGAGGCAGAGATTAGAGTGATGCCGCTACAAGCCAAGACGTGCCAAGGACAGCTGGCGGCCCTGCAACTAGGAGAGAGGCGTGGGAGGCCCTCCTCTCGAGCCTGAGTGAGAGCTCGGCCTACTCCCACCTTGATTGTGAGAGCTCGGCCTACTCACGCCTGATCGTGAGAGCTCGGCCTACTCACGCCTGATCGTGAGAGCTCGGCCTACTCACACCTTGATCGTGAGAGCTCGGCCTACTCACACCTTGATCGTGAGAGCTCGGCCTACTCACACCTGATCGTGAGAGCTCGGCCTACTCACACCTGATCGTGAGAGCTCGGCCTACTCACGCCTGATCGTGAGAGCTCGGCCTACTCACGCCTGATCGTGAGAGCTCGGCCTACTCACACCTTGGTCGTGAGAGCGCGGCCTACTCACACGTTGATCTTGGACTTTTAGCCTCCAGAACAGTGAAATTTCTGTTGTTTTAAGCCATGTTGTTTGTGGTCATGTATTATGACAGCAGTAGGCAACTGATACACGAAGTAAGATTTTCATATTTTCATTCTGTTCCTCAATGGGGTGTCTTGTATAACCTCTGTGGGGTGATCCCCACTTTCAAGACCATAGATCAGCAGTGTCCACAGCAGGCCAAGAAGGGGACTGAAGGCAGGGACAGGGCTGCCAGGGCTGAGCAGGGCATGGTCGGCCTCACTCCCAGAAGCTGCCATGTCCTGACTGGTCCCTGTAGGCACATCACTGATTTCTAACTAGAAAACTTGGAAAAGATCTATTGCTCCTGACTTGTTGACCAATCAGAAGACAGTTGTTAGCTGGCTCCAGCACATCCCTCCTAGACGTCTCTGTTGGACTCCAGATCCATTTGCCTGCTGGGTCCCTGCATCTGGGCCTCTGGGGCCCTCAGGCTCAAGACGTCCACAGCTGAGTGCATGGTTTCCTTCTGCAGCTTGTTCCCCTAGGCCCTGAGTGAGGCCAGTGTTAAGATCATTCAGAAAGTTTCCCAAATCAGGAATCTAAGGTATCCCAGAAGCCTCTTTCCCTGGTCCCTCAACTTGAGCACATTCTGTTGATCATACTCATAATCAGCAAAGGCCTGTCCCCCACTCTCTGGAATACACAGGATGAATGAAAACCCCCAGCTTAGCCCTGAGTCTCTTTATCAAGGGTCTGCAACAGACACTGTGGGCCTGCCACACACAAGCTCCTCCCAACTTCCTGGGTCTTTTTTCTTTTCTTTTTTTTTTTTCATTCTTCTTCTATAGAGCCTGGAAAGCTAAATACTTGATTTTTCTAGACACCTGCCATTGGGTGGCCATAGGACCCTGCTGTGGCCAACAGGATGTAAGTGGAGATCTACTGGGGAAGGCTTTCACTCTTAGAAAGAAGAAGGGATTTTGCCCTCTGCCTTCTTCCTACTTGGAAAACACTTGTGATGTCTGGAAGTGTAGCAGCTATCTTGTCATTAGGAGGGCAAGAATCTCAGTGGAAGGACGGTAGAGGACAAAGAGAGAGACAGAGGCTGGAACCCTCGTGGCTTTGTTGAGCAGCCACTGGCTTGGATAATCTTCCCTCAAGTTACAGGAGGAAGAGAGACCCTTAATTGTTAGCCACGCTGGGTCATGTTTCCTCTTGATCCAGCTGTATTCCAACTGGTGCTGGCACATTGTAGTTGCTCAGTAAGTGTGAGTTCCTTTCCCTTCTCCACTTGCTTGCTGCCCGACATGGTCACTCTCTCCGCTTTCCGAGGAATTTTCTAGAACTCTAGGAGGAAATTTCATTACGCTGGCAGACAAGTGCATGGCGAGAGTAAGCTCTCTGCAGACGAGAAGTTCTTTGAACTCCCCCTGTTGGACCTGACGAGGGCTCGGGGAACGACGACGCCAACTCTCAACTTCTTGTCTTTCCTCTTTTGGCAGAAATCTCTAAAAGCATGGGCAGGGCAGACATCCTCCCATGATGCATCCGTGCCACCCCAGGGAGTTGCGGGTCACCTCCCCACAGCCCAGGCCCCCTTATGATCTGCTGTGTGCCTTCCAACTGGCCCTGCTGGAGACAAACCCCAGTGTCTAAGCCCCCTCCTCCAGGGGCTCTGGCCCACCACTGCCCTGTGGCCTTCCTCCTTTCCTCCTGGGACCCCACATCTGGTTAGCACTTAAGATGTGTGGATTCCAGCTCCTTAGTGGCTGTGGGGTCTGTCCAGGCCCCCACTCTCTCATTGCCATGACCTCAGTCCAGCCCACGTGCCATCCCACCCACAGTCCCAGCTCCTGTCCCCGTCTGGCTCCCCTCATCCATCATGGGCTCTGCAGCCTCTAAGACATCACTTCTCTTCTGGACACAGCCTTTGTCTATGAAGTTGCCTTCATGGTGCTGCTTTACATGTTTTATTTTATTTTATTTTTTTGAGACAAAGTCTCACACTGTCACCCTGGCTGGAGTGCAGCGGTGCTATTTCTCAGCTCACTGTAACCTCCACCTCCCAGCTTCCAGTGATTCTCCTGCCTCAGCCTCCCAAGTAACTAGGATTACAGGTGCCTGCCACCACACCCAGCTAATTGTTTGTATTTTTAGTAGATACAGGGTTTTACTATGTTGACCAGGCTGGTCTCGAACTCCTGACCTCATGATCTGCCTGCCTTGGCTTCCCAAAGTGCTAGGATGACAGGCATGAGCCACCGTGCCTGGCATACATATTTAAAAATATTATTTGCTGACATTTAAAACCAAGGCCTTTCACATGCATATTCTGCTTTCCAGGTTCTCTGGAAGAATCCAAGGCTCTGTGGGTGATGGGCCACCATTCCTCACAGAAAGCCATCAGTGTGAGAAGGAGCTGTCCCTTCAGAAGGAGCTCACCGTCCAGTTCCCTACCAGCCACTGCCGGTCCCTGAGACACAGGTCTGCTTTGCAGCCCATCAGAGGCTCATGAAATCTAGTTAGTGGATCACAGCCAGAATTTAAGAAAAAAATGGCATAGAATTAGATTGAACATATCAGACTGACTATACTGTATATAGCAAGGCTAGTAAGTATTGCTTTCTGCAACTTTTGCAATGTCCATGCCTTCATTCGTGTGTACTGGGTGGCGGTGTAAATCTATTTTTTACTGTGGGTCCTTAGCTTCTAGGTCTCTATCTCTTTAAAAGGCCTCTCAATCCCAAGGGAGAAGAAGTGGGAGTGGGCAGGGGGTGGTTGTCCACTGTTCTGGAAGACCTTAGAGACGGAGGGCTGCAGAGGTTTTTCCCAGTAGCTTTCTGCCTCCATTCTTTTCCTCTGGGGTTCCAGTGAATAAAGGCATGCTTTCGAAAATGGAGGTCTGCTACGCTCTGGAAGGGATCTCCACCAATCTCCTCCATTGGAGCAGTTCTCCCCTGTGTACTCCCTTCAAACTCTTCCAGGTGTTAATGGTCATTACTTGAAATAAGCCTTGTGCTCTAGCAAGTTTGGGCACTGCTGGACTAAATGAAACAAGTGGGTTTCTTATCTGTAGGATTTCTCAGACATTCCGAGTGTTCTTGACATAATGTTCTCTAGAAAATACTATAGGAAATGCATGATTAGGGGTAAAACCTGGAGATGCTTCAAAATCTGAAAGTTTAGTTTAGACTGGACTCTTGAAAGGAACTGCAGAAAGCTTGACCTTACTCCTTCCCAGGTGACCCAGTGAATACTCCCTCTTCATGCCATCATTCGGGAAATACACAGGCCATTTAGACATTGATTCTGCCCTCCACAAGCTAACAGTCTAGAGTGCATAAGATGAGGACACATATGACTAGAACACCTTGTCTCAAAGGGAAGGAAGGATCAAGTCTTCAGAACCAGGGTTCCTGCCAACCAAGGTGACTGGGCACTGAGAGGGAGGAGGTATGTTTGGGTTAGGCCTTGAAGGCCATGTGAGATGAGCACTCACGCAGAGGGGATGGGGTGGCATGGACACTCCAGGTGAGAGAGAGTGTTCTGGGGAATGTATGGAAGAAGGTGAGCCTGAGACAAAAAAAAAAAAAGGAACAGTGCTGGGGGCCAACCTGCCTCTTAGGAACAAACAGTTGGACAAATGCTTAACAGGCACCATATGGGTCAGAAACAAGGAAACACAGGCAGGCCAGATGTGGGGGCGCCTCAAATACGGGGCTGGAGGTTTCTACCTTCGTGCTGTTGGGCAAAAGTCATGGAGGGACTTGGGGCCAGCGACAAGGGACTGCTGTCTTTGACCACACGTATCGGTGGGGGGAGCCACTGTGTCATGGCCGGATAACCTTGTAGTCCTTTCTTATGGTGAGCCTTCAGTGCCACCCCGAGTCTCAGCTTTCTGTAACAAACAGCTGGGCAGGAGAACAGTGAGAACCGAGTCCCTGTCTGGTCTTTGGGATGTCCGGGGATCCCTAGCAGTGGCACCGAGACACAGCCACCAGCCCAACCAGGGCATTATTTCCAGGGTTGGCCTGCCAGGATGAGTAGAGCCTGTGACCCTTCTTCCCCTCCAGAATGCCTGGCGGCCCTCCCTGGTTTGGGGACCATGTGGCTGTGGATCTGTCCTGCTGTCAGCCGCCAGAACAGTGTGGCCTTGGACAAGTGCTTCATGTCGCCAGGCTGAGCAGATAACTACCCAGGACTGACACGCTCTGCCTTTCAAAGGGGGCTTCTCTGTTGCAGAGCCAAAAAGCACAATGCTTTTTCGGTCCAAGAGCAGAGCTCAGAAAAGGAGCTGTTGGGGGAAGTCGCCGAGCCTGAGCTCTGCGTCTTCCTCCAAAACCTGGGGTGGAGGGAGGGATGTGTCAAGCCGGGACCAGATGGCTCCAGCTGGATTCATCTCCCGGAAAAGAGGCCACTGTCATTTCCCCTGATTCCTAGACTCGCAGAGCTGGAAGGGTCCTCCAGAGATCACTCCGTCTGTCTCCCTGTCTTGAAACGAGAAAACATCTAAGCCACCAGCTGGCATGGAGCGTAGGTGCAGAGCCTAGTGGGAAGCAGGATGGAGGAGCTCGGGGAGGTGAGAACACAGCGCCTGCTCAGCGGAAAGGCAGAGGACAGGGTAGTGAGGTGAAGGAGGGCTGTAGGCGGGGGACTGCGGGCAGAGCCCCCAGCTGCAAAGTGCAGAGGGTGCAGGAGCCAGAGCGGAGGGCAGGCAACATGCCTATTTTGAAGAGGACTCCTGTGTGAGGAGCCCACGCTGTTGAGAAATCATGGGATCTGAAATCAAGCCAAGTCTCTGAGATGTTTGTACATCTGAGCCATAGATCCCTTTTGGTGGCCTTTCTGAAAACCCCAGTGTTGTTTAGGGTGGTTATTTGGTCAGAAGGCATTGAAATGTGAGGATAAAGCAATGCATTTGGTCCTTTATTGGCAAAATAATTATTTGGCTGAAAACTCTCATAAGCCCAATAATAGCTGTGAAATCACGGTGGACGTCCCATCACTGCCCCGCCCCTCACCCAGCATCTACCGAGAAATGCAAACAAGGCTCTACACTTGTCTTTCATATTATTTTGTTCATAATTGGGTCCTGGCTTTAAAAAAAAGTATACTATTGCAACGAGAAAAACAACAAAGCCAACAAAAGTTTACCACTAGATGGAAAAAGCAGTCTGGGGCAGAGGCTTCCAGAGTGGGGACCAGGGCTGCCTGCTCAGAGGCTAGGAAGGAGGTTGACCAGACACTCCTGCTGGAAGCCTCCTGGGTCCAGTGGGTCCTGAGCTGTCTGCTAGGCTGTGTCTCCCGAGGCCTGGGGCCCACGTGCAGGTCTGGAGTCCGGCCACGAGGCCCACATATCCAGCACAGGCGGCCGGTTGGAAGGGCTAAACCACTGGATGCATTCAGGATGAGTGAATGGTGTTTCCGAGGCTGCCACACAGATGCCTTGCTGCAATTGTCCGTGGGAAAGCCTGCCTTCTCCCTCCAGCCTGGAAACTGCCAGAAGGCCAGGGCCTGTCTAAGGCACTCTGGGAACAGAGCCTGGCACCCAGGAGGTGCTCAGGGAACCGGGGGTGCCCCAGGGACGTACCTCTAACTTGAGGACCAGGGTCTATTGTCTTTGAACTGAAGTGGTCACTGCGGGCTTTAACTGGATGTCGTGGGGAGCGCTCAAGCTTTCATGTCGTGCCTGGATTCAAACCTTAGTTTATTCATTTGCCAGTTGAATGAACTTAACCATTCATTTATTCTCTTTGGGCCTCAGTTTTTTTCACATGTAAAATGGGGCTAAGATGAATGAAAATGGAAGTACTGTGTGGAAATCCCTGCAGCGGAGCACTTTACAGGCACTTGGGAACAAGAAGCGGCATCCTTTGCTCCTGGTTCCTGGGGCCTGTTTCCACATCACCGAGATGTGATGCTGGTACCTAGAATTCTAGGAATGTATGGGGGGTGCTGTTGGTATAAGAAATCTGTTCACCCTCATGGGCTTCGTCTTGGTATCTAATCTGTGCAGAAATTCAAAGCAAAGAGACTTGACAGACTCCAAAATCTTTCATTAGGCACCAGTAATAGAAGCTTCCTTCCACCACCCTTGACGAGTGTGAATGTCTTGCTGATGCCTCCGGCTGTCAGAATGGGTGCCGGGAGCCTCGGCATGGTGATGGGCCGGCGTGGGAAGCCCTAGCACCTGGTGGTAGGTGTGGCTTCTCAGGTGGGTGGAAGCTGGCAGCGGACCCAGGACCAGGAATTGGGGAGTATTTATGGCGGTGGGTCAGTCAGAGCGATGACATTCAGGTCGTGAGTGTGTCGCAGTCTCTGCTGCCAGTTGGTGTGACCACAGAGGCTTTAAAAACAACAGTTGCCTGAGTCCCACCCCTTGAGATTGTGATTTAATTGGTCTAAGGTGTGGCCTGAGCATCAGAGTTTTAAAAGCCCCCAGGTGATTCTAATGTGTAGCCAAGGGCAGGAGCCAGGGGCGCCCAGAGTAGAGCACCGGGAGAGAGGTGGAGAGTGGGAAGGTCGGCAGCACCTGCCAGTCACCTAGATGTGAGAACAGCCAGATGTGCAGAACAAAATAAGACCGGCTTCTGGGCTGGAAAACAAAACCCCAGCCAGAGAGGACTGGCAGGAGCCCCATTTCCTGAGGTTTGGTTCAAAGTCAAAGGAAGAAGATTTGTTCCTACTTTCTGTTCCCCAGGCCTCCTGTGCCGCCCTGTCAAAGCCTGCACCACTCTGCACTGCAGTTATTTGTTATTTGCCTGTTTCCCTTGGGCTACGGAGACATTCTGGAAAGCAGAGGGTCTATTATTTTAGTCTAAGCATCCCCAGTAACAAGCACCATGCCTGGCTCAGAGCAGGGTCCTGGCTGGTGTGTACTGAGTGGAGTAGACCCCATCTAGAGTCGCATGTTTGGTCTGAAGTGGTCACTGCTGGCTTTAACTGGATGTCGTGCAAGCTGATGCTTCTGGATCCATCAGACAGCAGCTGGTGGGTCCAGTGCCTGAGCTGAAACAGCCTGTATCAGGAATCAGGTGATTTCATCTGTGAGGAAAAGAAAAAGAGCTTGGGGCCTGGCAGGATCTGATACCCTCTCTGATTATTTGCCTAAACGAAGACTTTCTTTACTGAAGACATGACTTCTAGTCACCAATGAACCATTTTAGGTTCGAGGAAGACATGAAGCAGCTATTATATTTCACAGAGCAGTTTCTTAATCCGGTTTATTTTTTATGTTTTGGCTTGTGCTCATAAGCCATTAATTGCTGTGCCGAAAGCCGGGGTGACGTTAGCAACCTTCCACTCGGGAGGTGGAGTGGTGGGAAGAGAATGAGCTGCGAGCTGATTTTCTGAGTATGAGTTGAGCCTGTCAGCTTTGACCTTTCCATTCCAACTCAGTGCCTATTCAACAAAAACCCTGACATTCCAAAAGGCAGCATATCCAGCCCACATCTTCATGTTACAGGCCGGCCACTTTTCAGAGCCTTCTTTCTTCAGAGCTATAGCCAAAAAAATACTTTGGCATTTCTGATACTTCTGTTCCCTCGCTTTCTGAAGAATGAAGGGAAGACAGGCAGGATAAAAGTGTCTGTTCGCTGATGTCCATTCGCTTAAATGGACCTGCGTTTGCTGGTGGGTGTTGACGTGTCCTGCACAGCTTTCTTTTGCGTTGAAAAGGAGAGGACCGCAGGTGTCGGGAGCAAGATGAGACAGGTGGAAACCCACTTCAGTACACCTATTTTTAGCTCAGATTCTATTTAAGTGGAAGTGATAACTTCAAGGTAACTGGCAAGACAAAGTGAATCTGTTTGCACAGTAATTGTTTTGCCCAAAAAAGGAATGAACATCCTTAAGGTAATCCAAAGGCTGAGTGAAGGGAAAAATCAAAACAGGTTACTGAGAGAAGAACCTCTGTAGGAGGTTTAAAGAAATTAGCACAGCCAGAAAAATTACAGTGATGAAGGTGAGTCTCCGGTTGATCAAGGCAGCCATCGACCGCTGCCTTCCCTCTCTCCTATGGCGGCTCCTGAGGTTCTCAGCACCCCGGCAGGGAAAGGTCACTAGTGAGGGGGCTGGACAGTGCTGGAGCGTGTCACCACATGCAGACCACCCTGAAAATCCTGAAACCCACATCTTGATCACAAGCCTTTAACCTTCTGGGTCCCTCTGCTCCCACTCCGATTATACCTACACTTTGACCTCTTAGAGAGGCGCCCCTTCCCTTTATACCTATCACCCCCATCTCCAACTCACCGCCTTCCCTCACTGGCACAGGATCCATGGCGGATGGCTGAACTAATGTCTTGCCAAACCTACAACCCCCTCATCCCCAGGTCAACTGTACCATCTTCTCTCTACTGGAAAATGCCCTCTTGGCACAAGTGGCAGTGCCAGGCACAGCTCAGCCCAGCTCTCTCCTCTCTCTGAGGTGGAGGACTACAGGAGAACAGGAGTCTTGTCTGTCTCATGACCTCCTTCAGCCTGGCCAGAGCAGGTGCTTAGTAAGCGTGTGTTAAAGGAACATTCCCCTTGCCACGTGAAGTGGGCGTCGGGGCAGAATTCAGGAGTTCTTTGGTCTCGGCATGTTTGCTGTGTGATATAGAATAACACTCTAATCCAACTTTTTCTAGTTTTCTTGAGTACATGAGGGAAGGGGGCAGTGGCCCAAGGTGGGGGTTAATGGTCCTGGACAGGCCACGGGCCCCCTTGAAGACAGCAGTCACTGAGCATGTATTGAATCCTACGTAGAAGAGGCTGGGGTGGGCACTGCAGACTATAAAACCCCAGCCCTCCCTCCCGCCCCTCCCATCCCCTCAAGGCTTCCTCTTGGCTCTGCCTGGGATTCTCTGGGTGACTCTAGCAAGTCACTCTTTTCCTTGAACTTCCATTGTTTTATTTTTTTCTCAATGAGACAGTTCCACCGAGTCCTCTTGGTTGGGGGGGGGAGGGGTGTCTCTTTTGGCTCTGATACCCCATAACTCAAGTCCCATCGTGCTGACTGGTGGTGGCAGCTTTTTCCTGGTAATTAGAATGTGCTCGGCCCGCAGGGCTTCCCCTGGGCCCCGCCGCCGCGCCCCACGCAGGACAGGAAGCTTTCCAGGGCCGGAGGTGGACAGCAGTGACGGGAAAGTCTCGGTCAGTTTCAGAACAGTGCAGCCCGGCGCGAGTGGAGGGCAGAGGCAGGAGGACCGCATCGGAGACCGGATGGACATCTGAAACTGGGGCCGAGCAAAGCAAGACGTGTCCTATGCTTCCATTTGGGATTTTCTTTCCGGCAGAAACAGCTGTTCTCTTCACCCCTCATTTGTAAAACGGGCCCGATAACAAGGATGGCGACCACGTGTTACAGAGTCGCTGCGAGCCTTCAGCGAGAGAGTGCAGGAGAAGAAGCGCGGGTGGAGGGCCCACGGAGACCCTCATCATCCTCCCTGCAGCTTAACGCTTCCATTTCCATAAGTCCTGATAAAAGTCTCCTAGGGCTTTCCAGCTCCTGGCTTTTCTCCTGTGCAAAGCCACTTCCATTATTTTTGCTTTCAATTCAATTTCATTAGAACAAAACAAAAAAACAAAAACATGTATTTTCTATGCCCATTACTCTAGCTCTTCCTTCGAAAAATGTCAGGCAAGTCAATGTGGTCGGTCTTAGCCATATTACGTTTAAAAAAGATTAAAAAGATGAAATATTATTTGAAAATTATAGAAAATTGGTGGGTAATGAGACTGGCTCTGATTCACATTCAAAATAGATTTCCTATCTGGCAGGAACAGGCTCGGGTTGGGGGAGGGCAGGCTGGAGGATTTGAAGGCAGAGCTCTTAGAAACCTGGCTTTCCCCTTCTCATCTGCCTGTGGAGACAACTGATAATCTCTTCCTTTTCAGAGAAAAATATAATTTAAAAATGGTGTGCCTCCTTTTTAGTTCACAGTCGTAAAGGCATTGCAATAGCAGATTCTGTTTCAAAATGAGACCTGCATGTTAATACCACAAAAACGATCAAAAATTAAAACTCCACATTCTCAAAAGGTAGATGTTAATAGTTCACGACAAAAGCACTGACTGTCTCAGCAAACAAGGGATTCGTGTGGGAATCGCTGTCCTTTGTGAAGATAATTACAGAGTTACTGAAACCAAGCTTTTTGGCGAATCACAGGAAAAGAAATGCTTTGACCCATATTGAATATTTGAATTTCTCTCCATCTGAAGTTAGGATCAGATTTGCCTCCATGGATAAATTAGGTGCAGAAAAGAGCAGCCGGCCAGGGAGCAGGGTCGTCTTTGTGGTTCTCTGTCCCATCCCACGCCAGCCTCCAGGGATATGGGTGACAGGCAGCAGGGAAGGCTGTGCTGATGCTCCTTCTCCTCCGAGGCTGTGAACTGTTTCATCATCAGTTTTGGGTTTTGAAGCCACCCCTTCAAAGCTTGATGATTTTCTCCAAGGCATCAGGTCAAAGATTCCTGTAGCTGTGGCCTGGGAGGATGGGTGGGAGTGCGGCTTCCTAACAAAGGTCGTTTAGCCCAGAGCTGCTCTGCTTGGAGCGTTCTGCATTTTCTGCCAAAATACACTGATAAAATGACAAGTCATCATAGGAACAAAGTTTTAGAATTTCTGCTGTATCTTGAAATAACATTCTGTTGTCCTTCCCTCTTTTTGTAAAAACGGTTACAGACTGTAAAGAAAATGCAGATTAAAAAGGGAAGAAAATTGAAACTCTTCATCTTTCCATCTAGTGATAAGCACTATTAATATTTTGGTGGATACTTTGTGTGTGTGTGTGTGTGTGTGTGTGTGTGTAGTCATTTGGTCTTCATTCAATAAATATTAATTAGCCCTCACTTAGCATATTTAATAGGTTAACAAAATGCCATCATATTTAATTACTGTCTTTTTACTTAATATCCTCCCATGACAATGAAACAACATCTTTCAAAATCACTTTTAATGGCCTCTTCACTTTCCATTGCATGGGTATGCAAATATGCTGAAGTAGTGGATTTCTTGAACTGATAAATGAAGAGATACAATTCATCATTTCAGTGTGGCTTAACATCTAAAGGCCTTTTCCCCCTTTAGTCAATATATTATTAGTATTTATATTGACAGTATTATAATTTTAACAACAGTAAGAGCAACCATTAACATTTCTTCGGTACTTAACTGTGTGTCAGACATTGTGCTTAAAGCTTCACATGAAATATTTTATTTAAATCCCACAACAAGTCTATGAAATATCTACTATATTCGTATTAACTGTCAGGCTGTAGCATTCACCCTAAATTCTCAGTCCCTTTATGCAAAGGAAAAATTAGATTTGTTTCTCTCTGTGTCTTTTAACATCACCTCAGATTCTGCAACTTTTGGTTTGACTAAAACCAGAGAATGATTATAAAACACCTATTATTTTAAAAAGCATAAATGTACACTGAAATACATTTTCAAGCAGTACATGATAGTATGCATTTCAGAAGTGAAAAGCATTTGACTGTTTTTGATTTACCTTAGTATGTTTAGATATCTCATTTTGCTTTATTATTTTGAAGCAATATTATTAATGCCCACCCATGAAGGCTAAAATATTTAGATTATTTTCACCTCCACCTCTTTCCCTAACTTCTCTTTACAATTTTTTTTCCCTTGAGTTGGAGGCTCACTCTGTCATCGAGGCTGGAGTGCAGTGGTGCGACCTCGGCTCACTGCAACCTCTACCTTCTAAGCTCAAGAGAATCTCATGCCTCAGCATCCTGTAGCTGGGATCACAGGCATGTACCACCACAGCCATCTAATTTTTTGTATTTTTAGTAGAGACCGGAGTTTTACTAGGTTGGCCAGGCCAGTCTCATACTTCCTGTCCTCAAGTGATCTGCCGTCCTCAGCCTCCCAGAGTGCTGGGATTGGATTACGGACGTGAGCCACCTTGCCTGGCCTCTTTGCAATTTTTAAAGAAGCAATTATAGTTCTTCTATGGTTTCTTAAGGATCTAAAAGTAGACCTCTCATACCTGGTCCTAATCCTATGTGAGTAGAACACAAAGACTGAGTGCCTTTTTCATCTTTTTAGAGTGCATACTTTGGTAATCTTTTCAGAAAAGTGAGTGGGAGGTAAATTGTCTAAGTCTTTGTATATCTAAAAATGCTTTTACTCTTCTCCTCCACCTGATTGGTTGATTGGCTGTGTTTGGAATTCCAGTATTAAACTAGTTTTCTGCCTGAACTTTTAAGGCATTATTTCATTGTCTTCTAGTGCTCATTGTTGCTGAGAAGCCTGGAGCCAAAAAACTAGGAATAAAAATAATAATACCAACAAGCAAGATAAAAAAAAATAATTTTTCTCTCTTCAGCTCTTAGGATTCTCTTTTGATATTTTTTACATTTTACTGGGGTATGGTGGCTATAATCCCAGAACTCTGGAAGGCTGAGATAGGAGGATTGTTTGAGCCCCAGGAACTTGACACCAGCCTGAACCATATAGTGAGACCCTGTCTCTATTTTTAAAAGTTTTTTTAAAAACTTTAAAAAAAAAAACCTTTTAATAAAAATTTGAAAATAGATTTGGTGCTCTTAAATATCATAAGGGTATAACCAGTTTGATTCATTTATTCCTTTTTATTCATTATGCTTTCATTGTTAAGAAATCTTTCTCTATTGTTCTGTCTGTCCAAAACTCTTCTATGTCACTCAGCTCTTCTCATAGTGACATAATTTGGATCTGTGTCCCTGCCCAAATCTCATGTGGAATTGTAATCCCCAGGGTTGGAGGTGGGGCCTGGTGGGAGGTAACTGGATCATGAGGGTGGATCCTTCATGAATGGCTTAACACCATCCCCTGGGAGCTGTTCTCACGACAGTGAGTGAGTTCTCGTGAGATCTGGTTGTTTAAAAGTGTGTGGCTCCTCCCTCCTTGCTCTCTTGCTGCTCTGGTCATGTAAGATGCCTGCTCCTGCTTTGCCTTCCACCAGGATTGGAAGCTCCCTGAGGCCTCCCCAGAAGCAGAAGCTGCTACGCTTCCTGTTCAGCCTTCAGAACTGTGAGCCAATTAAACCTCTTTTCTTTATAAATTACCCAGTCTCAGGTATTTCTTTATAGCAATGCAAGAACAAACTAATACACAGATACATTTTTTTTTTTCATCTCCTTATCTTCTTTGCTCTCTGCTCTGGGAGACTTTTCATGGCTTTTCCTACTGCCTTTCTTTTGTTGTTTTTATTTTGGTAATAGCTTTTTTTAAAAAATCTCAACAAACTCCTTCTTGTTCTCTAATTTCTCCCTGTTGGCAGCAGTTCGTTTTACTTTTATTGAGACAATATTTGCTCTCTCTTTTTTTTGAGGCTACTAATTGTGATTACTTTGAATGTTTTCTTTCATTCCCTAAGTTATTTCTTTTTTCTCTGGGTTCTTGGTTGGTCATGTTCATATTGGTCCTTCTCCTTTGTACTATTTTCTGCAGGTAACCTGTGAGTTTTGCTTTCATTCATTTTTTGATGAAGGTCTAAGTTGGTTAATAACAAAGAGTGGCTGGGGTAGAATCCTCTGCCATTATCAGCTTCTCTCTGGATGAAAATGATGTGGGAGGGTTGTTCCAACCACCGGGTTTGCCACCATCCCTAAGAAATGTGCCACCAAGGAGGTCACCGCTGAGGGCACCAGCCTCTTTCATGAAAGCATATGCCTGGCCCCAGCCTTGGGGGTGTGGAGCGTGGGTGGGGAGGGGTGTGTGGGTGGAGGGGCCTGGGGTCTTCTCACTCTGCCATCTCTGCCCTGCCTTCTCCTTTGCCCTTGCCGAGTCTGGGTGGTTCCGCCATGGAAACTGGCTCCCACTCCTAGACTCCACTCCCACGCCAGCTCTGAGCTGAGCTCCTTCCACTCTGCCATGTCTGTCAGTGTCGGCATATGTCCTTCTGGCTTCCAGCAAGGAGCCACGACTGGGGGCTGCTGCCTGCCCCAGTGAATCCTCAGCACTGTGTTAACTCACTCCTTTAGACCTCCTTACTGTCCTGTTAAGGGGTTTCTGGGAGGCAAAGCCTGTTGTCATTTCAAAGGATTTTTGAAAATCACAGTCAAACATCTTTACCTGGAAGCCCCAGAAAGTTCCTGTGTGTGTGCCTCCCTATATGGTCAACATGACTAAAAATGAGAACTGTTTTCTTTCCAACGACTTCTCCCCCAGCTCCTGCAGCCCGTGAGCTTAGTCAGTTGTCACGGTTACAGCCAGTCTGTATCTTTTTCCCCAGGTGGACACCCCATATCCAATCAGCCTCAAGTCCTACCATCTGTCCTTTCAGATGTCCAGGGCTGAGCCACTGCGTGCCCGACAGGCAGGCCCGTACCTACACCCAGGCTCCTACGGTGGGGTGGGTACTCAACCCTGCAGCTAGAGGGGCCCTTTCAGAATGTGTCAGATCATGTCCCTCCTCTGACCCAAACTTACAGTGGCTCCCATGTCACTCAAAGTAACAGCCAAAGTCCTCCCTGTGGCCTCCCTGCCCTGGGTGACCTGCATGGGCCACCTCACTGTCCCTCAAAATCGCCAGGCCCTCCTGCCTCAGGGCCTTTGCACTTGCTGTGCCCTTTGCCCGGAGTGTCCCTCCCCGTCCCGTCCCCCTCTTCTCCCCTCCTGCTTCCTCCATCCCTCCCCCTCCCTTCCCCCTCTTCTCCCCCTCCTGCTTCCTCCATCCCTCCCCTCCCTTCTCCTTCTTCTCCCCCTCCTGCTTACCCCCATCCCTCCCCCATCCCCCTTTTCTCCCCCTCCTGCTTCCTCCATCCCTCCCCCTCCCTTCTCCCTCTTCTCCCCCTCCTGCTTCCCCCATCCCTCCCCATCCTGTCCCTCTCTTCTCCCCCTCCTGCTTACCCCCATCCCTCCCCCATCCCTCCCCCATCCCTCCCCCATCCCTCCCCCTGCTCCCAGTCCCCCTGCACCACTATAGACCTTCCCAGTCCGGCTTCCTCACCCACTTAGTTCTTTACTCCAATGTTACCTCTGCAGTGAGGTTTTCCAAAGCTGCCCCACTCCAACCGCCCCCTACCAAGGGTGTCGCATCCTCCCTTCTCTGGGTGTGTGACATGCCCAGTGGCAGTCACACAGTCTAACCTGCAGCAACACGCTGCAACTTCAGTTGTCTTCAGTTTGTCTTCACCTTGTCTCTCTCATGTGGCCTCCCACTGGAGTGCAAACTCCATGAGCCCAGGGACTTTTGTGTGTTTTATTCACTGCGCCTAATCCCAGCGCCTAGAGCAGTGCCGGGCATACAATGGATGCTCATTCGTGTGTGATGAGTCATTGAAAAATGAGTACAGGATGTGCCTTGCCTAATCTCTGTAGCCCTCAAATGCCCTTCCAAACTGACTTTTTAAGAAGGGCTTTTCAAACTTCTTTCTGTGGTGCGTGGTATTTCTCAGTCTTTCCTTCATCACTGTCCCCCTGGGGAGACTTTTTAGATTTTTGTTTCCTGCCTATGTCCCCCCCCCCAATGAAACTTGAACCCCACAGATAGGCTGTGTATCTGGGCTTTATACAGAAAAAGAGTAAAGTATTTTCATCCCAAAAAGCAGTTTTTGCCCTCTTGGGAGCAAGATCACTCATGTTGAGTATGCATGATTTAGCACATCAGAATATTTCAAAATGCTTTACACAAAATAGAACTCAGTTTTTTTTTGTTTTTTTTTTTTTTTTAAGATGTGTAGTGGTTTTATGGTAGAAAAGGGAACTCAGTGACTGAAGAAAGTCTGAGCTCAGTGCCTTTAACCCTATAGCCATGTGTGCCATCAGCCCCCTCCTGGGAGCAGAAGCCGAGCGGGAGCAATCCGTCAGCTCTTCTGGGGTTTCCAGGTAGCCTTGTGCCATCATTGCACTCCCTGGGAGCATGAAGAGACCAGCACAGCATTTGTGCAGCCTGTTCCTCATGGACCACTAAATGCACTGTGAGCCAGGAAGCCAGAGCCTGGCTCCAGGCAGGGCCCAGCTCACACACATGCTGCAGTCAGCAGCCTCTGAGCATAGAAGTGATTTTGCACAGAGGTGAGGGTGTGAGGGAGAGCACTGCTGCTTCCACCCGGGTTCCCCATCCCCTCTTCCCTGAGCTTCCCCAGTGCCCCGGCCGCAGGCAACCCCTCATTCCACCCATCATCCAGAACGTCACTGTTGCTTGGCCTATTGGACACCTCCATGCCCTTGTTTCTCCTCACTGGGGGCGACCTGTGTCCCTTGGACCTGTGCCCTCCTCTCAGCTGGGCTCGCTGGGCAGTCAGCTCATGTCTGAAGAGTGCCATGACACGTGATGGGAATATGTAGCTTGTGCCAAGGCGTGTGGCAGCCAGTGACTTGCCTGCCTCCTAGCAGAAGGTGCTAATTAGATACTTGGTTTGCAGAGAAAGGATGCCCAGCCCTGGAGGAATCACGTTCCATCATCCAAGTTAACAAGGAACAACTGGATACCTAATTGTCCAGGGAGTAACAGTTGTATTTAATTATGAGCTTGAAGAGACTGATAGTGGGTTATGACTGGGGTCTCCCTGCAGAGGAGAGGCTCTCGCTGGGCCTTTCAAGTGGCTTTCTGAGTCTCCAGCCACACTACTCTGCTTGGCACCGAAGGCTGACCCTGCAGTCCTCAGCACCCATCCCTACCTGCATCCCAGAAAGTTTACCCCAGGGCTTAAATGAGAGGGGGCCGAGGGAGGGCCTGTTCCTCCTGCCTGTCAGAAAGCTGGAAGCTTTTTCAAACTTGTCTTGCCTTTTGGAGCTAACACATCAGAGCGGGGCCTCCCTCTCTATCCTCCTGCAGAAAACATGGTCATGGCCTTTAACAATAATGGAGATGTGTTTGGGGGGTCAGGGCTGGCTTGTCTGGGACTGCAGATTAGAAGAGCTGCAAAGCCACTTGGAGACCTGCCAAGCTGGGTGAGGCTCGTGGCTGGACTTGTGCATGGCTGGTGTGGGGAAGTAATAGGCAGAGCTGCCCTCCGCTCCTGTAGGGTCTCACTCAGCACCCAGCATCTGGGAGGAATGAGGGTGAGGCCAGCCTCAGAGCCCTCTGTGGCTCTCCCGGATTAGGGGTCCTGCAGGGGCACATGGGGAGGGCCACACGCTGTGTGTTTACACACTAAAGGTTATGCACCCAGCCAACCAATTAGATCCAATGCGTGCCATTCTGCCACCTTGACCAAGGTACCGTTGTAACTGCAAAATGACAAAAATATGTGTGACCTATTGCTTTTATGCTTATACGTTTGGTAAAATGTGAAAGATGTCAGAATTGAATGTTGTGTATGTTTGGCTGTTGATGAGATAGATGGCTATATTTGGGTGTGTTTGGACCTCTGCCCGGGTGCTCAGACCATGGGGCTCTGAGGGCTGGTGCCCTCACCCGGGAGAGCCTGCCCTCATCACCCCACCTTAACCCACCTATCACCTTCGGTCCAATCGCCTCGCTTATTTTCTTCTTAGAACTTGCCGCTTTTGGAAATACTATTATTCATGTGTGTGTTTGCCGTCTGTCTTCTCAAAGGAAGAATCAATGAGGCAGGGGTTTTGTCTGTGATGTTTGTAGCTGAACACCCAGCAGCAGATACAGAGCATGGCTTGTGCTTGCCATCAGCTGTTGAGCAAATGAATGATACACAATCAGTGGGTATGAAGACCTTAGAAACTGCTAGATAAACAGAAAACAAATCCAGAAGAAGCATTAGAAATTCGGGGGCGAATGTAAACTGCTTAAAAGCGGGTTTTGTTTTTGTATTCAAAATAAGAAATGTGGGAAATAGAAAGAAAAATGCAGAGAGACATTGAAATAAAGACTTCAGGGTAAACTCCCACAAGTAGACAACATGAGGACAAGATGGGGGTGGCATCCTGATGACAGCAATTTTGCCTTCTCTGGGAAAGACCCCAGGGTTCTCACATGGGCTCCCTGTAGCTGTGCTCCTGTCTTCTGGGAAAACTGTGGGTCTAGGGTTGTACACCTCTTCCAAGTTGGGCCACTCATGGAGCTCAGACTCTCTGGCCATAGTTAACTGGTCCCAGGCTATGTGACCTACTAATATGGTTTGGCTGTGTCCCCACCCACATCTCCCCTTGATTTTAATAATCTCCACAGGTCAAGGGCAGGACCAGGTGAAGGTAACTGAATCATGGGGGCAGTATTCCCATGCTGTCTGTTCTCATGGTAGTGAGTGAGTTCTCACAACAAGACCTGATGGTTTTAGAAGGGGCTTCCCCCTTCACTCCGCACTCATTCTGTCTCCTGCCGCCCTGTGAAGAGGTGCCTTCCACCATGATTGTAAGTTTCCTGAGTCCTCTCCAGCCATGCAGAACTGAGTCAATTAAATCTCTTTTCTTTATAAATTACTCAGTCTTGGGTATTTCTTCATAGCAGTGTGAGAACAGACAAATACACCTGCCAAGAAAAGTTGCAGAACTTTGAAATGGGCAAAAAATACATACATACATACATACATATTTAAAATGGCCTGCTAGACATTGTCTAGAGGACTCTCCTGGGATTATCTGATTCTGTAGGAGTCTGTGTCTTTTCTTGTCTTTGTTTATTAATCAACTTTTTAAAGATACAAGTTGGCTGTGGAGAGCTGATGTTGATGCTCCTTATTTCAGTTCACAGAAATTTGAATATTGGTGTCCATCCAAATTGCAAGTGATTACCACCCCCTGTGAAAGAAGTCTGCCGCTATTAGTGAATTAATTTCAGCATTCCTGATTGAACGAACACACATACTCTCTCTCTCTCTCTCTCTCTCTCTCTCTCTCTCACACACACACACGTAATTCCTTTGATTCTCCTTTGAACTTGGTTTTTCAATCTTACTTGTTTTCTCATTACTTAATTAGCTAAATTAAATCTTTGATCTGGTTCATTTTCTCTTTCTGTGAGAGTCACGTTTTACTCTAAAGCAAAACAACAACAACAAAAAGATTAACCCTTTAACACACCAAGCAGAACCAGCTGAATCTTGGGATGTCAGTGGCCTTGGTGCTCTGCAGGCAGAGGTGAGTCAGGGGAGCCGAAGATGAGGGAGAGAAGAGCCTGGGGGTGAGCCCCGCTCCTGGTGTCTGCAGTCTGGGTGCAGAGGCCCTGTGGTGCCTGCCTGAGTGAGACAAACTCACTTTCCTCTAAGCTACTCCAAGTCAGGTTTTCATTAACTGCGGCCCAGAGCGGGCTTGCCACACAGGCTCACGTTGCAGGGAGATTGATTTCAGAAGCAGGTGAGGTTTAATCAGTCCAGCTGGGCCTGTTTGAAGGTTGTGGGCCGCACACGTGGGTAGACGCAAATCCAGGCTCTGCAGATGCAGGGAGAGAGGGAGGAGAAGGGAGGCTCCCACTAGCTCAGAAGGAGCAGAAATCACTCAGAATCTGAGAATTCATGGCCTGGCAACCAGTGAGGTTTGAGGAGGAAGCCCAGAGCCAAGGGCAGGTCTTGGAAATGCACAGGCAGCAGCCTTAGTGCCGGAGTGTGCTGAGGGCCATCTTCAGCTGTGTTCTCCAGATGCCCGGCAGGACTCAGCCTCCAGGGACAGGTCATGGCCAGCGTGACTCCTCTGCCTCTGTCTGGCATTGCCAGCCACACCTCCCCTCTTCCAGGCGTGGACAAGGAGCCAGTGCCCATGGAAGCCTCGCTGACAATTCATCATCTGTATCCAAAAGTTTAAATATGAAATTAAAGATGGATGAAAGCCACTATGAGAAAACCAGAAGGAACACTGCCAGGGCCTCGGCAAACCCTGGTTATTCTTAGAGCAGTTGTGAATCCTTAGGAGAGTGCATTTTATTTCCTTGTAAAAATATCAAGTGGTGGAGGGGGTGAGGAAGTAGTGGCCAATCTTGCCCAAGTTACTTTTCTAAAATGTTTATATGATGCTCAGATGTGCGGCTACCTAACGCTACCTGTGGTGTTGGGCTATGGGTACAGAATGGCCTTGGAGTCCCAGAAGCTTGGGTGTGAAATGTGGCTCTGACATACATTTAGCTGAGTGACCTTGGCTGAGTTCTTTACTCTCCCTGAGCTTCAGTGACTTCCTCCATAAAATGGGATGCCACCCAGTTGTGAAGATGACACATGATGATGCGGGCCAGGTGCCTGTCACACAGCAAAGGAAGGAAAATGGGACCTCTGCAAGGGAATCTGCCATCTCCACGCTCAGCCCCCACAGTCGTCCCCTGGGATTCCAACTTCTAGTCCTGAGCGGGGAGAAGGAAGGGCCAGGTAATGCTTCAGGCACATTCTTTTTAATATTTCAACTTCACTTAAATTGACTGTCATCTAGAACAGGACCAGCTGGGAATCTATTCAAAGGGCTGATCCCACGCAGCTGTGACATAGGAAACAGCCCATGTGGGGTGATCACAGACCCCGCCCCCACCTCAAAAACCTTCTGCTCCCAGAAATGCCACCTTCATCCCTTTATTGTAAGACTCCTCCTTGCCTACTCCCCAGTCTGGACGAGGGCACCCCTGAGGCCACAGCAGACCCAGAATCTATTCATTTCAGACAGGCAGGCGCTTTGGGGCCTGGCCCCACAGCTCACCCCTACCCAGCTCTGTGCAAAGGGATGCTCATTCTCTCAGCTGCAAGAGGGAGGTGACAGTCGCCTGGGGGTTACATGAGACAGCACACAACTCCTGTCAAGGTCATTGCTCCAATGCTTCCTCTCACTATGATTTGGGTGCTTTTTCCTGCCAGCATACTTTGCCAGAGTGCTGGGGGCAGAGGACACCAGCTCCCTGGGTGCTGAGAGGTCGGCAGGGGTCCACGGACAGGAAGAAGGGCCAAGCATGCATCTGGGGTCCCGGGACAGCTGGCCCTGTGGAGGCCACTGTTCTTGACCTATGTCCCCCACACCCTGCAGGAATGCCCTGCCTAGTGATGTGTAGCCACAGTGCCTGTGAGGTGGGTGTGGCTCCCTCAACCGCTGCCCTGCCTGCAGCCTCGAGTGCATGCTCCTCCCTGGAGCCCTTGCTCCAACCACCATCCTGGCATCTTGGGGTCTTTCCTGGGCACCTGGAGCTCAGCTGTGTGAGTTTGAATGGCTCAGAAACTGATCTGGGCAGAAGACTGAGTGTCATCGCAGAGGATGATGGACAGCCGCCTTGAAAAGGACATAGCCACCCAAGACAAGGCGATACCCACCCAAGACTCAGACCAGGCCTCGGTTAGAGGGGTGACATCTACTTGATCTTAGATTATGGCCCCTGAAAAGTGGCAGCTTTAAAAAGCAGCCCCACAGGCAAGTGGCCATTCCCTGTGTGTCCTGTGCCCATTTCGTCTTGTCTGGAATGCCCTTCCCAGGGGGTCTGCAGGGAGAAATGCCCTGCATCCCCGGGGGAGCACAGAGTCCCGCCTTTGGGTTGCCACAAGGGCTACAAAAGCCATGTGTGCCTCAGCTGTCTGTCTCTACCAGGCTGTGAGCCCCCTGAGAAGACTGTGTGGCCCCACAGATAAGGCACTCAGGCCAGACACGGGGCAAGCGTCTAGCAAATGTATTTCTTTAGCCCAATCTCACTCCTCTCCCTTCTCCCGCCCTTGTTCCCTTCCCTCCTTTCTCCTTTCTCTCCTTCCTCCTTTCTCTCCTATCCTTCTTTCTCTCCTTCCTTTCTCCTTTTTCTACTTCTTTCTCTCCTTTCTTTCCTCCTTCTTTCCTTCCTCTCTCCCTACCTTCCCTCCTTCATTTCTTCCCTCTCTCCATCTCTCTCTCCCTCTTTCTCCTTTCTTCCTTTCTCCACCAAAGCAATAGATGTCACACAAGCAGTTGCTGAATGAATAAATGTGGAATTGCTAAAATGAGCCAGTGAAAATACTGAATGGTCATTGTGGAAACTGTCCACCTGTCTGTGACCAAGTCATGGGACTTTGGTCAAATGGTGCCCCATCGCTGTCCCCATTTCCTTGTCTGTTAAAAGACAGCAAATATTACTGCCTACCTCATGAGGTTGCGGCAGAGCTCAAATAATCTTAAAAGTGTCGAGTGCTTACAACAGCCTTGGCACAAATGTGAGTTATTATTGTTACTCACCTTCTTCACCATCTCCACAACACCTTGACAGATGGCTCCACCCTGCTCCTGGGCATGGTCAGCCTCACCCTGTCATGGATCCCAGCAGTCTATGAGCTTCTATTTCGGCCTTGTCACCATTTGGCTGGCCATGTGATTTTTGTAGCAGTCTGACTTCCCCCAGATGGAACTTCTAGGGGAAACCAAACTCATCCACCCCCAGTGCCTGGTGCAGGGAGGGCAGCAGGTTGACCAGAGTGGGAGACAGGCAAGGCTGAAGTGAACAGGGGCAGGCATGCGTCCTGCAGACCCCAGGGCCCACGGCGCAGTGGTGTGCGCAGATGACGGCTTGTCTCTGTATGGAGACAGTGTCGGGCGACCACAAGACTACCTGGAACCCATACATGGGTCCACTTAGCACAGCTCCTCGCCCTAGTAAGGCGGAACTGGTGTTCCTTTCTTCTCTTCCTCTCGCCATATAAGCTAGCAACAAGATCTGCAGCTTTTCTCTTTAACCTCTCCCCATCCCCTTTTCTAAGGTCATCCAAATTCATTGCCAAGATCAAGGTATCCAAAGACTCTGTGCTGGGCTCCCTGGGGGTGCCCACTTGTGTTCTGGCCCAAGTGTGATGTTACAGAAACAGTGATGAGGGCCTGGAGTTTATGGGCAGAGAGTGGCAGGAACCATTCACCGAAGGAAAGGGGTAGCTGAAGGAGCCTCTGGGGCCCAGATGGCAGGGAGCCAGCAGACCACGGGAGGCCCCTCCCCAATACTTCAAAGGTTCCCTTTCCTCCGACAAGGAGAGGAGCCTTTTGACTCAGTGAGGAGGAACCCAGGGAGGTGGGTTTGGCTCTGTCTGAATCTGTCATCCCCCAGAAGCAAACCCTGAGACAAGGATGGGGGCAAGTAATCATTTGGGAAGTGATCCCAGGAAACAGAAGGGTGAGAGGAAGTGAGACGGGAGGGGAGGGCAGCCGGTCATAGGGTGTCACCAAGCAAGTCACCACTGTGGGCCACTGAAGCTTCATCCCTCTAGGACACTCTGAGAACTCCTGCAGAATGCACAGCAGAGATCTCCCACCCAGCGGAGAGGGGGCTGGGTCTCGAAACCCATTATTTCCACTGGGACTTCGGTGTTTAGTCCTGACCTGAACTGCAGCAGAAGTTTGTTGATTATATTTCTACTTTTCCAACATCTGCCACAGCTGGAAGATACACTCATTTTTATATGAGCAAAAATGAAGAAAGAATGAGTTAATGAATTTTGTGTGTTTCATCTGAATGGATGGAGTTGCTGGAACGCAGCAGAGGGAGGAAGAGTGGATGATCTCTCTCCCAGCCTCTGTGAGGTCTCGGGGAGTTATGCTAAAAAGACTCCCTGTCGTGCTTTGTCAGAATAAATCACCTGTTCTTCGTGTTTGCTAGGAGCATAGTGTAGACTGGACTACAGTCTGTTTTATTCCTTGTGGGAAGTGCTGGAAATCTTCAAAGTACAAAATTCACTGTGTTAGGTTTAAGAAGAAAGGGAATCACTTCTATCTGTCTGATGTCCTGTTCACTTCCACGATTTTCCTTCCTCTGGAAAGTGCCCATGGATGGCCCCTGGCTGGTGAGTTTCTCAGTAAGAATGAAACATGTTTCTCATGGCTGCGTGGAGCAAATGTCTCCCTTTGATTTCAGTGAGGAAGAAGTCTCAGAATTATGCTAATTGGCTAAGGTTTAATGGATAGATTTAAAATAGTCCCAAATATCCAGTGAGCCAGGGCAGCATTGCCTCAAGGGAAGTATCAGGGTGGAAATAATGATTACCTAAATTAAGAACCCAAAAGAGAAACTAGCATCTGTTTCAGGAGTTAGAAGAAAGAAGGTGGAAACGGTAAAAAGTCTGTATCTGTGTTCTTTTTAGGGTGAGGAAGTGGACCATGGTGAGGGTCTGGAATAGGGGAATAAGGGAGATGGAAACTCAGGGAGGATCCAAAATTCAGAGAGGAAACTTAGCAACAAAAAGACAAGTAACCCAACTTAAAAACAGGCAGAGGACTTGAATGCACATTTTCCCAAAGAAGACACAAATGGCCAATAAGCACATGAAAAGATGCTAACATCATTAGGCATTAGGGAATGTAAAACAAAACCACAGTGAGATACCACCGCACACCTACCACGACGGTGAAAATCAAAAAGACAGAAGTCAGGTGTTGGAAAGCATATGGGGAACTGGAACTCTCACGCACGGCTGGTGGGAACGGAAAACGGTGCCGCTGCTGTGGGAAACAGCCTGGCAGCTCCTCGGACAGATGAACACAGCTTTTTTTTCTTTTCTTTTCTTTCTCTCTCTCTTTTCTCTCTCGGACCTTGGTGCTCACTTGGATCTCTGTTAAGTGCACCTTCCTCCTTCCTGTTCTAAAGCTTTTTAAATAAACTTCCATTCCTGCTCTGGAAAGAAAAAGTTGAACACAGAGATACCATGTGACCCAGCAATTCCACTCCTTAATAAATTCCCAAGAGAGATGAAAACGCATGTCCACGCACAAACTTGGATCTGTACGTTCACAGCAGCATGATTCACAATAGCCGAAAAATAGGAACAAGTCAAATGTTCATGGACTGATGAAAGGATAAGCAAACTGTGGTTTATCCATGCCATGGGCTCTTACCCAGCTGTAAAAAGGAATGGCTCTTGATACATGCTGCAAATCAGATGAACCTCGAACACATCATGCTCAGCAAAAGAAGCCAGACACGAAAGGTTGCATGTTGTAAATTCCACTTATATAACATTTCCAGAAAAGGTCAATCCATAGACCAGGAAGTAGATTCGTGGTCATTGGGGTGTGGGGTAGACGATGGGGAGTTACCGCTTCCCGGAGCGGAGTTTCCTTATGGGATGATAAGAATATTCCAGAATCAGATCTTGATCATGATTGCACGACATCTATGACTGCACTAAAACCCACTGAAGTGTACACCTTAAAGTGGTTCAAAGGATACATTTTGTTAGGTGAATTTTGCCTCAATAATAGTTTTTAAAAACGTATTTTTAATAGGGGTATAGTCATAAATCATAAATTGTGAAGCACGGCTAAGAAGAACACGTGAAGTCCTTTGTTCAAAAACTGTAAAGAGTTTCAGGATGGTGACGGCAGAGCCTTAAACCAAGCGAGGCGGCCTGTGGGGTGGCACAGGTTGCAGCCCAGAGGCTGGCCCCGAAGGCAGGGCGGGCGGTGACGCTGGGGCCCGATCCCCTGCCCCTCCTTGAGAGCAGTGCAATTCTGCCCTTCTCAGGTCCCCGAGCCGCTGCCATTACAATTTCCGCTTTTGCTTGTCCCAACTCTGCGCCATGGCTTGTCTCTGCTGGTTCCTCTCCATGTCCCACCGTGGCTACGATTCTCTCTCTCCAAGGGGCTTCCACGGTCACATTCTGGAGGGAGGAAACCTGCAGGCACCCTGATTTCTGGTTGCAGGAGGTGTGGGGGGCTGTTTCCCTGCAGCTGTGTCATAGATTGCTGGGACCTCTTCCTCAGCTGTGGCTGCGAGGGAGGTCCTGGGGGCTGAGGCCCGAGGCTCCTTTGGAAAGGCTGGGTAGGATCCCTTCTCATGGTGGGAAAGAGGACTGCACGTGAGTGTCAGCTGCAGCTGTGTGGTTCACAGGAAGATGACGGGGAAGGCCCTGGGAGCATGGCCTTGGCCATCCTTTCCCCACTGCCCATGCGACCTCTTCAGGTGACAGCTTCTTATATTGGACAAGACATTTAAGTTCTCTGACCCTCCATGACCTCTTCCGTAAATGGGAATAAACCCTTAGCTTTCACGCACAGGCACTGAACCAGGCGATGAAACCAGATAACTGTGTGAGCTCCTGCTGTGTTCCCTGGGCGGCGGAGGACAGGCGGCTGGGTGGGGACACAGGTGTCCTTACAGCTGGCTGTGTGTGCTGCAGAGTAGAGGGGGAGCACTCACGCCGGAGCAAGGCAGGCGGGAAGGACCCCGGAGGAAGGCGAGGGTGGCCGCGTGGCTCCAGGGCCTTCGTGGGAGAGCGGCCTCTGAACTGGACTTTCAGCAGAGCGCGTTTCCACAGGTGGGGAGGAACCTTCCAGAGGGCAGCCGCTGGAGCCCCGCAGAAGCAGGGCAGCGTCCCCGCCAAGGGGAGGGAGAAGTGGGGTCCGCAGGGCGGGCCGAGGCCAGAGGGAGCCGACTCCGAGGCCCCCAGCCTCCTCCTGCTCTTCCGTCCTTCCCCCGGAGGCCACCGCGGTTCCCTGTGCCCCCAGGTCCCTGCGGCAGCCCTGGGGGAGCGGAACGGGCCGGGCTGGCCCAGGCCTCACTGCGCGGGGAGCCTCACCCCGAGGCAAAGGCGCCGCCCCCGTCTTGGGTTCCAGGCGACTCTGCCCGGGTTCGGCGTCAGGAAATCCGGGGGTGTACTCATTGCAGGGTGGGGCGTTGCCCCCAGAACTCCCGCCCCGGACCTGGGGCTTCCATTCCGGACGCAAACACGTCTCTCCTCACCTTCCCCTCTGTCTGCGCTGCCGGGGGGCTGGGGCGATCGCTCAGGATCCGGGAGGTCTGAGTGGGCCCCGGGGCGGGGAAGGAAGGGAAGGAAGCCACACGCAGGCGTGGCGCTCAGAGCCAGGGCCTCACTCCACCCCAGGCCCCCTCCCAGGACCGGCCCCCCTCCCAGGACCGGCCCTCCCCTCTGCTCCATGCAGGACCCCTCTCACCAGCACCCCCGCCTCCCCTCATCCAGCCCTGCCTGCCTCCCCCAGATACCTCCATGACTGCCCATGGGTCCACCGAACCACACTGGCGAGAGAAGGCAGAGAGCCTGAGCCGTGCACCCGGGATGGGACTCTGAGGACCACGTGAACTTGGCCTTTCTTCAAATACGTTCCCCTGTTTCCCTCAGTGTTTCCAGAGTGGAAGAGTGGATACTGGATGATCTGCTCTAGCACCTTCTGTAGGAGGTATTTCCACCATAAACTCACACTTGCTCCGCTTTCATCGCCTTCTCGAACCTACATTTAAGAGGCAACCTTAGGACAAAATAGTCAGCAGTAGCCAACGTGGAGTTTTCTTTTCTTTAAATAAAAATTTCTTAAAATAATTAAAATTAAAATTTTGTCTTGTTGCAAAGTAATAAATATTCATTGCAAAAAAAAATAGAAAAGGCTGAGGACAAAACAGTAGAAAAGAAAAATTATTCCCTTGAGATGACTGTTGTCAACATATATGCAGTATTTCTATGCATATATATATTTAAAAAAACAAATCAAGAATGCTTATAATGAATGCATCACTAATTCATAATCTTTTTTCCCTCAGCTAACAATACACAATAAACTGTTTTCTAAACACTAAAAATTCTCCTTCTGTGTTATTCTAGTGATTATGTAATATTCAAAATTGTATTGAATCAATCCTGAAAGTGTTTTTATACTTTCTTCCTTTGTGAACAATGCTGCTATAAATGATTTTACAGCTAAATCTCTGCATGTATTCGTGAATATTTCCTTAGCATAAATTCTTGAAGGTGGAATTGCTGGATCAAAGGGATGCAAAAGTTAAAAGTTTTTGAATGTATTTCCAAAATGCCTCCAGAAAGTTACATCAATTTATGCATCCAAGAGTACTGTACAAGAACGACAACTTATCTATGTCCTTGCCAACCAACTGCTGTCTTTTTGTGTGTGTGTGTGACGGAAGTCTCACTCTGTCGCCAGGCTGGAGTGGAGTGGCGCAATCTCGGCTCACTGCAACTTCCACCTTCCGGGTTCAAGCGATTCTCCTTCCTCAGCCTCGCAAGTAGCTGGGATTACAGGCGCATGCCACCAAGCTCAGATTTTTGTATTTTTTTTTTTTTTGTAGAGACGGGGTTTCACCATGTTGGCCAGGATGGTCTGGATCTCCTGACCTCGTGATCTGCCCGCCTCGGCCTCCCAAAGTGCTGGGATTACAGGCAGGAGCCACCACGCCCAGCCCAACTATTGTCTTTTTAATTATTGCCAACTGAAGAACAGACAAAATGATATTCATTTAGCACTTAGTTGATTAATAGGTATTGAATATTTGTTTGTATACGGACCAATTATATATGTTTTCTGTGTGATATCATTCCATGCCCTTTTACTGTAATATTTTTTTTCTATTGATTCTTAACAGCTATTTACATATTATCGCTGCTGAACATCTTACTAGCTCTACATGTCATAGATGGATTTTCCAAGGTTGTCAATTGCCTTTGGTTGTATTTATGGCTTGTTTGGAAAGTAGAACTGTTCTCTTTTTATCAGCAAATCTATCAATTGCGTCTTTGATGGTTTGTACCTTTGGCATCATGCTTAAACAGCTTTTTCTCATCTCAAGGATATAAATATTAAACAACGTTTTCTTCCAGTATTTTCATAGATTTCTTTTGCACTTAATGTTTATTCCACTTGAACTATATTTAGTTGTAAGGTTCGAGTTTATTTTATTTTGCTCATTTGAAATGAAAATGGCATATTTGGGGTGAGATTCCCTTCCTCCCCCGACTGCCAGGTATCTGCTGCTCTGATGGCTCATCAGGTTTTCCGTTATTGTTTAAAAATCAGCTCTGGGGCCAGGCGCGGTGGCTTACACCTGTAATCCCGGCACTTTGGGAGGCCTAGGTGGGCAGATCACTTGAGGCCAGGAGTTCAAGACGAGCCTGGCTAACATGGCAAAACCCTGTCTATACTAAAAACACAAAAGTTAGCTGGGTATGGCAGCACATGCCTGTAGTCCCAGCTGAGACAGGAGAATCGCTTGAACCAGGGTGGCGGAGGTTGCAGTGAGCTGAGATGGTGCCACTGCACTCCAGACCTGGCGACAGAATGACATAATGAGACTCTGTCGCCAAAAAAAAAAAAAAAAATTACCTTTGGTTTATTCAGCTGAGTCTCCCTCTTCAACAATTATCCCCTTATTCATTGCCCCCTGACCCTTCTGTGAGCCACAGCACATCTTAGAGCTACGGAGAAAAATATCCCATCTCCGTATACCCAGATAGGCATGGAAGGGTGAGAGAGGTGTGGTTTTCTGCACACTGACAATGGGGCTTAGCTCCTGTGCTTTGGGTAATTTTTTGGGTTCAGTCTCCATAACAACCCTGAGAAATGAGTGTTAATATTCCCTTTTTATGAACAGGAAACATTAGGCTGAGCAAAATGTCACTTCAAATAACTAGCAGAGCTGAAATTCAAACCTAATTCTGCTCACTCTGAAATCCAGAGCCCACCAGGGCTCTCAGCAAGGACAGAGAGTGAGCCCATTCTCCGCCTTCTGTGTAGAGTCTTGGAAGGTGTCTTAGTTCAAATCGCTGTAACGAAAGGTCATAGACGGGGTGGCTTAAACAACATTGATTTCTCAGTTCTGGAGGCTAGAAGTCCAAGATCAAGGTACCAGCAGAGCCATGTCTAATGAGGGTCCTGGCTTTTAGGTAGCACCTTCTTATGCCCTCACATGGTGGAGAGAGAGTGCTGCTCTCTTATAAGGGGGCTGATTTCATTGTGTGGGGATCCACGCTCATTACTTTATCTAAACTTAATCGCTCCCCAAAAGCCCTATCTCCAAATACCATCCCATTGGGGTTAAGGCTTCAACATGTGAATTTGCAGGGGGCGGGGGGGACACAAAAATTCAATCCACAGCAGAGGCCCCTCCTGCCAGGAGTTCCTCTGGCCCCACAAACGGACAGGAGTCCCTCTTGTCCCAAGACAGAAACAGGGCCCTCTTAGTAGGGAAATGGTCTTTAAGGATGTAGTTTGTTTCTCAGGCCTGACTTTCCTTTGCAGGAAAGGAAGATGTCTATAAATTTTGTATCATTGCCTGATGATAGAGAGAATAGGATTCCGGCAGGGGAGTGAGAGAGAACTGGGGAGACCACCTGCTTGTTGACTTTGTTCATTCTCCTGGAATCAGGAAGCTTCTGCGTCCACTTTGCAATCTTCTTGGCAACTCAAGCCAAGGACGCATGCCTTGTATGAAATGTTGGTGACGTCCCCATGGGCCCAGCGATTAGCTGTTGCTATTACCTGTGACTTTGCAGTGATGGAGGCTGAAGGGCAGGGTGGTCTTGGCAAACCCCCGAGGTGGAGCCAGACCACGTGCACTGGGGTCACCATGCTTGGGGTTGGGAGCATGGTGGACTCTCAGCAGGGGAGATGCAGAGGAGTCCTAAGCAATCCTGAATCCCCTAAGACCCCTCCAGTCACACTGCCACACATTTTCATATTCTTAGACCCACCGTGATTAATGGCCACAGAGAAAGCTTACACATTAAGAACTGGCCTTCTTGAAAAAGGTAGGCTTGTGATTGTAACACAAAGGATAAGTGCTTGATGGGGTGGATACCCCATTTCCCATGATATAATTATTATGCATTAGAGGCCTATATCAAACATCTCATGTACCCCATAAACACCTACTAGGTACCCACAAAAATAAAAAAATAATTTTTTTAAAAAGGGAGTGCTGTGGATTTTCAACTTGGTAGAAGCCAAAACATTTTATTTCAGTCATTCAGTCAATCAGCAAACACCTATTAAATTTCTACCATGTACCAAGCCATGGTCAGAGACAAATAGTATGTGGCTCCCACTTTCAAGAACTCACAGGCAGGTCACTCGTGTGCCCAGATCTGGGTCCAAGTGCTGTGGTGCAGGTAAGCAGAGGGGCTGATGGGTACAGGAGAATGGCAGAAGGCACCTGAGGTAGCCTGTAGGAGCCTCGCAGAAAATGTTTCTGGGGCCTGGCTGAGGAGATGCCCAGAATGAGGAGGAAGGGGACGTGGCAGGCAGAGAGGCCTGCGTACAAGGAGAGAGGCAGGCTGTGCAGTGGGCGGGGGTGAGCCCCAGGAGTTGAGCCGGAGCTGTGTGGCTGGAGCGGGGGTCTGGGAGACTGGCAGTGGGAGAGGAAGAGGCCAGGCCTGTCTTGTTCCTAGGGGTGGGCTCAGACACCACTGAGACCTGTGGATTGGAGCAAAGTGGAGAGAAGAAAACTTCCCCAGTGGAGGGCTCACACTCACACCAGCCCAGGGAGAGGAGTGGCTGGTGAGAGGGCCAGCTAGGAAGAGGAGGATGGCGAGCGTCACTGAGGAAAAGGAGAGGGTTTGAGAAGGACTGGCTTGTGTGCTATGTGGTAGCCTGGTTGAACCAATGCCTCCTGCTTTGTGTGCCATGTGCACACCTTCCGTAAAAATTTCTGCATAACCCCTTAATATGCATGCAATTAAAAGCGAGCACAAATATAACTGCAAAACTCCTTGAGCTGCTACCCTCTGCCTATGGGGTAGCCCTGCTCTTCAGGACCCGTCCTCTGCTTGACCGGTCCCTGGTTCACCTCTAACATCCCCATGTCAGCAAAGCTGCCCCTCTGTGCCCACCCCACCCCCCGCCATCCAGTATTTCACCTGGGCCTGAGGCCACACAACTGTGAATGAAATACAGTAATGAAGGCAAATTGTTTCACTGTTGAACAGATGACAGAAATGAGTCTCAAAGAGAGGACGTGCTTGGTCACAGCAAAGAGAGAGGCATGCTTGGTCACAGAGTGTGCAGTCCTGGGCCTCCGCTCCAGAGTTTAAAACTGTCCACAGTAGTCCCAGGGGTTGTGTTGATTTCTGCTGGAAATAGCTACAAAGGCTGGCTGCAGTAATTACCACGCCTTCTGCCCTCCGAGGGGCTGCTATCTTTGGCAAGCTAATTACTAATAAGGTTTGCTCACCAGCCAGTGTAATCACCAAAGAAAACTATCTTTAAGTACTTATTCTGCCCAATTTGAGGTTTGATGTTGCAGCCGCTGTGTTCTGAGAGGCTCGGTTCTGTGACGGAGTGTCAGTGCAGAGGACCTCCTGGGTTGGTGAAGCCTCTCGGGGCCTCAAAGCAGGCCCCCACTGCCCACCCCTCCCCAGGGACCTCTCTAGCCTCTAACAGCAGCTTCCTTGCCTGTCATCCAGGATGAAATCCCAACTCTGCCAACAATCTGGGCTTCAGTTCTTGACATGAAGATGAGGACAGTAATCCATGCCCTAGAGGGCATTGTGGGAACCAGTGAGGCAGTGGCTGCCGAGAAGGTAGCATGGGGCTGGGCACCCCTCAGCTCCCAGCCAGGGGTCCCCTGCCACCCACTTCCCACGGGAGATGACAGCTCAGCCGGGTCCTTTCCTTCTTGGCTTGTAGACCAAGAGTATCGTCTGCTCCACTGTACACCAAACCACATGTGCCCAGAAAAATCCGGAATGATGTTCCCCAACATGGGAGTGATGGTGCATTGTCTAGGTGTGGTTGGATTTATGTTTTTATTTGTACCTTTATGAATTATTTTCATTTTGTGTAATAAGCATGTGTCCTGTTTCTGATTGGAAAGAATAAGCTCAGGAAGTTTTTTCTGAGTGAGGTGCCCAGTGTCCCTGCTTCCATGCACCAAGGGACCTGCAGGAAGGACACCAGGGCAGGCACCAAGGGACCTGCAGGAAGGGCACCGGGGCAGGCTAGGCTCCTCCTGTCCTCTCAAGGTGGAGCAAAAAGACACACGCATTTGTAAGAGGTGGGGATTCCCAGCTGCCTGCCGATGGCTGGCTTCTGTCATTTGTACTGAAGCATGTTCTGCTCTTCCTGGTTCTGCTCTGCACTTGTTCAAGTGCTGAGTGTTAAATGCATGCTCTGAATGGAGAGCCCCCCCCCCCCCCACAAAATAGACTTTGTGTGAGCAACATGGCTGTTTATTCACCTGGGTGCAGGTGTGCTGAGTCTGAAAAGAGTCAGCGCAGGGCGGTGGGATAGGAGTTGGGTTTATAGGTTTGTGTGGGCAGTGGAAAGTTACAGAAGTTACAGTTCAGGGCAGCTTTTGCAAGCTGGGAGAGGGTTGTAGGGTCTGGAGTCATGAAGTTGACCAAGGTTGGTTACAAAGTACAGTTGCCTTATCAGTTGAGACAGGAATAAGGAACAATGGAAGAATGTCTCAAAGTTAATTAGATCCTGCAGGGGTTGATCATCCTCCTTTTTGTGGTTTTCCAGTTACCTCAGACTTTCTAGCTCCAGGAACTCATCTGGGGTATACCTGCAGATCACAGGGGTTACCATGGTGTAGTCCATGGTGCAGTCAGTCAGCCTAAAAGAACTTACACTGACAGTTGAACACAGGCTGCCGGCCATGTCTCCGTGTGATCGGCCACAGGAAGTGGGTGCAGTCATTAAATCTTGTCAAAATCTCAGAAGCAAATGGAGATGACTGGCTTTTTGCAATATATATATATTTCCTCTCCAAATCAGTTCCATTGATCTGTTTCTAACAGTTGGTGTTCTTCTTTTTTAGTTGCTACTGCAAATCATAAATATGGATTTAAGAATTTTCTTTTAAAGGCTTGGAAATATTTCTCTGTCCCCAAAGTTCCTGGGGTAAGAAAGGCCACTGCCACCTTGCAGGGTGTTGCCTCTGGTCGGGGCTCAGAGGAAAGAGATGCGGACGGGCCAGACCCTGGGGCTGTGTACACTCTGCTGATTGTCGGCTCACCTGGGAGGACCCCCTTGCTCTCTGGGCCTCCATGGCACCCCCATTTGCTAGAAAAGCAGTGGGGCCCAATGAGCTCTCAGGCTGAGAACCTGGCCACGGCCTCATGGCTGTGGCTGTGAGGAAGGCCACCCAGTTGGTCCTGCCCAGCCAAGAGACCTGCGGGGCAGACACCCACAGATCCTAACCCCAAAGGGCAGTGGGCACCAGGGTCAGAGCTATAAGGTTTAAATGAGTCTTTCTACGCCTCCAGTAAGCTATAGGACAACTCCCTGTGCCTCAGTTTCCTCATCTGCAAAGCAAGGGTTATGAAGGTAATACTGAGGTAGGCGGCAGGACTCAACTCCAGAGGCAGGGCTAGCACACCGGACCAGATCGAGGACTAGCTAAAACAGGTGCCAGGGCAAAAGCAGCTTTCAATCAGACACGCCCACCAGTGTACCATGTCGATTTACTGCTGCCATGGCAACACCTGGGTGTCACCGCCCCTTTCCATAGCAATATGACCCAATGATTACTTCCCCTTCTGTAAAAATTTCTGCATAACCCCTTAATATGCATGCCATTAAAAGTGAGCACAAATATAAATGCAAAACTCCTTGAGCTGCTACCCTCTGCCTACGGGGTAGCCCTGCTCTTCAGGAGCAGCCACAGAGCTATAACACGGAGCTCTTTCCTGGGCAAAGCCGAGAACCCAGCAGGCTAAGCTCCACTTTGGGGTTCGCCTGCCCTGTGTCAATCCTGCCTCGGGAGGTTGCTGTCAGGACCATGGGGTTGATGCCAGTCACTTACAGAGGTGCCTGGTGCCCCTGAGTGTGAGCTGTTTTCATCAGGAGACTGGCCAGGGACCCAGTGCACCAGCTGCAAGAAAGCCCACTCCTTCAGCTGTCTTCTCGGCCCTTCTCAACATCCTGCTTCACACTGTGCTGTTTCCTGAAACGTTTTTGAATCAAAGCCTGAAAATGCATGTCAATACATTACCTTTAGAAATGTTGACTAGGCAGCACTTTCAGAGGATGTGCCTGGTGGGAGGAGCCCTCCCTTGCCGCCGTCCGTTATGCTCAGGACTGAGCAACCTCACTCCCTGCACCCCGGGGGGCTGGCTGCTTTTCAGAACCAAGAGCCCCTGCCCAGGCCCCTGACCTGCCTCTGCACCCTCGCACCTGCCCAGCCTGGAAGCCTGATCTTTCTCCCCGCCTGGATACTGGGTCCCCAGATCCATGTAGGGCCCTCAGCTTCCTTCTCCAGCTTGTCCCTGTCAGTTCTCCTTGGGCCTGGAGTGCCTGAGGCTGGGTGTGGGCAGCTCGAGGGGAAGCCAGTGTCCTTTGGGCCACCTCCAGCTAGATGGAGTCTTTTGTTCCCTGTAACTTGTCAGACAGGTGAGCAGAGCCCACAGGTGATTCTGAGAGCCTGCAATGGAGTCCTGGAGGACAGCAGGGGAGAGGACAGCAGGGGAGAGGACAGGGAGAGGCCAGGAGGAAGGAGCGTGGTGACCATGTCTGGAGGACGCCTCCTCTGGCTGGGATGGGAAGCCCGTGTTTCCTTTAGTCCGCACTGGTCCTGGAGGGAGGCATTACTTCCCGGCTCAGGGAGGCAAGTAATCCATCCGTAGCAGAATGAATGGTAAGAGTGGGAATCAAGGTCTGCCTAGGCCCTTGTTCTTTGCACCAGACTGTTCAGAGATGTTTAGTTCAAAGTACCAAATACTCAGCTCCACACCGGGGCTTTGTTATTAGCAGGAAGCTTTGTGAGGTTACCGATCAGACAACTGGCAATTTGTGGGACAGTCTTTATTTCAAATGATCTGTCTTGTTGTCCTCATGATTCACGGAGGTGTCTTGGAAATCCCAGTCTTTGAGCATCCAGACTTCCAGAGTCCCTCCTGCATCCATAAGTCACAGAAGTTTATCACCAACCCAAGAATTCCAGATTTGGGCTTAGTTCTGAGCATCTCGAGAGCAAAGGATCCGGTTTTCATCTCGACACCCTCCCTTGAATGGAGCAGGAATCCCACACATCCAGCAATTCTCTCCTGCCTCTCTAAGGGCATGGGGCAGGACTCCTGCCTTGTTTATCTTGAAATCTCTGCACCCCGGGCAGATTAACTAGGGTGTGCACGAACCTTACAGATGACCATGCAATGAGCCTCGGACTCACCCAGCTGTGGAGTGAGTGATAAAGGCTAGATCCCAGGAAGCAATTTCAAAAAATGAGTGTCCAAGGAGGCTGCAAATTCAAGAAATGTAACACATTTCTATCCCACGAAAGGACAGGGGCTGGAGCTAGACTTGTTCCTAGGGCACCTGTGTCCCTGTGCAACTCAAGGTTGTCAGTGTTGGGAAGACGGCAGTGAGCAAGTCGAGCTCATCCTGCACCCCCTCCTGGCTCACTGCTCACACTGTAAGGTCAACATGTTGCTAGCACGTCCTATGGTGGCCCCACATGATGACCGCCCCCCTACCTTGTCAGGTCAGACAACTTAGTAGGTTGGAGTCACCCACGGCACTAGATGCCCCAAATGAGGCATAACCCTCAATTTTCTAGCCCAAAAGAGAGACTTGGCAAGCAGGCCAGCTGTAGGTGCCCAAAAATGGTCCTTCCCAGCCCCTTCCACTGACCTCTGAAATCCCAGCCCCTTCCGGATCTGAGCCGTAACTGCCAAGTCTCACCCACTGTGGGCTTAAGCATCCCTGGCTTGTGCACTCACGGCCCCTGAGCCTTTCCTTAGCCAGAGCCAGGGCCCTGTGGGTTGCCTTTCCTGGTCCTAGAAGAGATGGAGCTGCCTAACATGCACTCATTTAACAACACTTCCTGAGCCCCTCGTGTGCGCCAAGCCTTGGGCCTGGTGCTAGGAAATGAAAATCTCCCGTAGAACTTCCTCCTCCAATGAGCTTTCCTCCTGCCAAGGCAGGCAGGGCACAAGGTCACGCTCATGGAGACAACATGGGTGCCCCTCCCAGCTCAGACCAGCATCATCCCTCTGCTAAGCCTTCCCTGGCCTCGCCGTGCCCCCTCCAGCCCCGTTGGCACCCTCGGGCCCCTGTGCCCTCTGCCAGGTGGATCCCCTGTTCCTCTGAGCCTGCAACCCCTGAGAGAGGGCTGCTGCCTTATTCTTCTCCATCACTATCACTTCGTAATGAGCCGGCCATAGAGGAAACACTCAATCAGTTTGTTGAATACAAGAATATACTTTGTCACCTTCCTCTGTGTGTGTGTGTCTGTGTGTGTGTGTCTGCATATATGTGTGTGTGTGTGCTGGCAAGGTGGGGAAGACACAGTTTTGAGTTTGGAACATTTCCATGCCTTCTCTGAGATCAGGCAGCTGAGAGTGGGGTGGAGGCTGCCGGCAGGGTTCAACGGAGGCCTCAGCACACCCTCTCCTCTTCCAGCCACCGGCCCAGCAGCCACCTCTGCCCAGGGGCCAATATGCTCTGTGATTATTTTCAACCCACAGATAAATTGCTTTGAAAGATTTATGTTTCAAATTTGCCTTGGGCCTCATGGCATTTGATTAAGACCTACGCAGAGCCAGAAACCTCAGGTCTGCTGTCTCCTATAAAAATCTAGGCCACAGAGGGAGGTTTTGTGGTGGACGGGTCCCGCCAACTCAGCTATTGTTAGTAACTGCATCTGCCATCGCGATGGTCACCAGGCAGGCCAGCTGGGGCTACAGGCCGGGGCGAACGAGGCTGGTGGTTCTTCAGCTCCCTGTGTCCTGAACACATGGCCCCCTGGGTGAGGGATGTGAGGGTGGCAGGAAAGTGAGGTGCAAACAAGGCCTCTTCCAAGCTGGGTGCTGCCAAGCACTGATGTGGGGGAGGGCCAGTGATAAAGGTGGAAACAGCTGACACCTGCAATCTCCCATGGCAAGGACAACAGGCAGGTGCCCTGCTCTGTCCTGCTAGGGATGGCCTGAGCTCCAGTTCAGAGGTGTGGAGACCAGGCTCAAGGAGCACCCATGGTCCCCCAGCTCTCAGCAGCGCCACTGGAATCCTAGCACAGATCCTGGAGCTGGAGTCAACAATGCACACAGGTTGGGTGCCGTGGCTCACACCTGTAATCCCAGCACTTTGGGAGGCCAAGGTGGGTGGATCACCTGAGGTCAGGAGTTCGAGAACAGCCTGGCTAACATAGTGAAACCCTGTCTCTCCTAAAAAATACAAAAAAATAGCTGGGCGTGGTAGCAGGTGCCTGTAATCCCAGCAATTTGAGAGGCTGAGGCAGGAGAATTGCTTGAACACAGGAGGTGGAGGTTGCAGTTAGCCGAGACCAGGCCACTACACTCCAGCCTGAGGGACAAGAGCAAAAATCCAACTAAAAAAAAAAAAAAAATGCACACAGGACAATGCAGATTCAGGGGTGAGAATGTAGTGTTTTATTTCCCATAACTGCCTCCATCCTTCTCCTGGGTCTCCCTCCTGCTAGGGAGTGGAAGATAAACTTGCCAATCACAGGCATCCCCATTTCTTCTGGTTTAAAGCCATGTCTTGGCAGTCAGCCCAGTCATTTTTGGGTAGATCCCAAAGTGGCATCTGAGTGCAGAGCCCGTGTCTTGTCCCACACACAGCTGAAATAACCAAGAGGTCCCTCTGCCTGGTCCCACGATGCTCTGAAGAATGGGCAAGAAATTCTAGAGTCAGTCACATCTTTGGCAAGCTACGGGAAATGGGCAGAGTTCTCTGCGGGCCCCGGTGTCTTGACTATTCCCTCGTCGCTGCTCTGCCGCCCTCTCCCATGCGGGGCTAGAGGAGCCTCCCCCGACTCCTGCAACTGAACACCTCCATGACATATCCTGAGTTTCATGTCTGGGGTCCAAATCCACCAGCACTGTTTTACATGTAGTGGAGATAGTTAGAATTTAGAAATCCCTTCATTCTCCTGGTGAAACCTCTAGACTCCTAGAAAGCTAACTTAAAGGTAAAGATGACTCCTAGAGGCATGGAAACCCATTGGTTCGACAGGTGGGGACAATTAAAGGAGAATAAAAGATGCATCCGTTTAGTATTTTCAAAAAAGGAAACTTGTAAACCTGTCCGACTCGAGTCCCTCCCGCTACCTGCTCCCTCACCTGCCTGGGTGGTCCTAGAGGCAGGAGAGGCTCAGTCCCAGGCTCAGAGGCCCACAGGCAAACGTGGCACGCTTTCTTTGGGCTATGCATAGAGTGACAATGTGATGTATTGTCCAAGCCCAGATGTTATTAACAATTATACCAGAACAACAGCCATAAATTGGGATTGTCAGAGGCAAACTGGAGCATGTGGCCCTTCCAGCTACAAGTTACAGAAGATGGACAGAAAACAGATGCAGTCTTCTTTTGCAGACTTCATCTTGGACCCCTGGCCCTTCTCCCATAAAATAGAGCTGTGCTAAGCACAGCTTTGGAGCAAGCCAGACCTGGATTTGAAATCCGGCTTGACCTATGCAAGTTGCTTGATTTTTCTGAGCCAACTTTTGTTTCTCTGTAAAACAAGAATAACACCGAGCTCACAGAATTGTTGTGAGGAGCAAATGAAATGACATGTACAATGGTTAGTGTTATTGTAACATTACATTAGACCACCAGGATGGCTAAGCAATAGGAGAGTTGGACTGGCGATATCAATTTGCAAACCAGGAATAAAGTCATGGAGATTCAGCAGATTTGTGGGAAATTCATACATATTTATAAGGGGGATAGAGCACAGGCACAGTGGAGAAACATATATGTAACATACATCCCATCTTCACTTTGGGACCAGATTTTAGCATTAAAATGGTAGAATGTGGCTCTTTTCATTAAAAGGTGAACTACAGGACACAAAGAGAGTTTATGCAGATGCGGACATCAGCTTCAGGTCTGTAGTCACTTAAAATCAGGAAAGAATGTATGTAAGGCATGTCCTCTGTCCAGTTGGAGTTGTAGTGGTCTGGGTTGTAAAGCAGAGTTAGGAGGAGTCTGATCGTTTGCCTGATGGCTCCCGTTGTTAGGGAGTTTAGCAAGAGTGTGGTTTTTTTGTGTAGCCATAGAAATTTGGGAAATTTCCCATGCCAGTCAATCTCTGAACCCTTTACTCACAGGTAACTTTTGTTTTCTTAACCTTAGGGTCCAACTTAGTTGATAAAGGGACATTTATTTTGAGCTCTCAGATGACAACATGTTGCTGAGATTATTGCAGGCACCCAGTGAAGGGTGAGCAGTACTGTCTCAGCTGAAGTCCTCACTCTAATAATCATGGAAACCATGACTTTCCAACATTTGCAAAGCTGTGATCAATTTGTAAAGTTCTTTCAAATCCATCTTTTCATTTAACACATATTCCTTTGGATTAAATGAAAAAATGGATATTCCTTTGCATTCATTCACTATTCTTCATATTCCTTTGCATTCATTCACTATTTTCTTCATCATCCTCTAGTGGGCTTTAGCAATTCTTACTTGGTCATATGGTTTGAGTCTGTGTCCCCACCCAAGTCTCATGTCAAATTGCAATCCCCAGTGTTGGAGGAGGGGCCTGGTGGTAGATGATTGGATCATGGGGCAGACTTCCTCCTTACTGTTGTCATGATAGTGAGTGAGTTTTCACAGGATCTGGTTGCTTAAAAGTGTATAGCACCTCCTCCTTCTCTGGCCATGTAAGATGTGTCTCCTTCCTCTTCACCTTCTACCATGATTGTAAGTTTCCTGAGGCCCCCTTAGCTGTGCTTCTTGTATAGCCTGCAGAACTGTGGACCAATTAAACCTATTTTCTTTATAAATTCCTCATTCTCAGGTAGTTTTTTATAGCAATGTGAGAACTGATATAGAAAATTGGTACCAGCAGTGTGGTATTGCTATAAAGATTCCTGAAAATGTGAACATGACTTTGAAACTGGAGAATGGGCAGAGACTGGAACAGTTAGGAGGGCTCAGGAGAAGACAGAAAGATGAAGGAAAGTTTGAAACTTCCTAGAGACTTGTTGAACGGTGTAACCAAAATGCTGATAGTGATATGGACAGTGAAGTTCAGGCTGAGGAGGTCTCATATGGGGATGAGAAACTTATTGTGAACTGGAGTAAAAGTCACTCTTGCTATGCTTTAGCAAAGGGACTGGTGGCATTGTGCCCCTGCTCTAGGGCTCTGTGTAACTTAAACTCAAGACAGATGATTTAAGGTATCTGGTGAAATGAATTTCTAAGCAGTAAAGCACTCAAGAAATTACCTGGCTGCTTCTTAAAGCCTACATTCATATGCATAAGCAAAGAAATGACCTGAAACTGAAATTTATATTTAAAAGGGAAGCCAAGTGTAAAAATCGGAAAATTTGCAGCCTAGCCATGTGATATAAAAGAAAAACCCATTTTCAGGGGAGAAATTCAAGCCAGCTGCTTGCGTAAGGAAATTTGCATTAGTAAAGAGATGCTGAGTGTTAATAGCCAAGACAACGATGAAAAGGCCTTGAGAGCATTTCAGAGAACTCTGTGGCAGTCTTCCCATCACAGGCCCAGAGGCCTAGGAGGGAGGAATGGTTTTGTGGGCTGGACCCAGGGTCCTGCTGCCTGTGCAACCTTGGGATACTGCTCCCTGCATCCCAGATGCTCCAGCTCCAGCCGTGGCTAAAAGGTACCCAGATATGTCTCAGGCCACTGCTCCAGACGGTGCAAGCCATAAGCCTTGGTGGCTTCCACATAGAATTAAGTCTGCAGGTGTGCAGAGGACGAGAGTTGAGGCTTGGGAGCCTCTGCCTAGATTTCAGAGGTCGTATGGAAATGCCTGGATGTCCAGGCAGAAACTTACTGCAGAGGCAGAGCCCTCATGGAGAACCTCTACTAGGGCAACATGAAAAGGAAATGTGGGGTTGGAACCCCTGCATGCAATACCACTGGAGCAATGCCAGTGGAGCTATGAGAAGAGAGCCACCATCCTCCAGACCCCAGAATGGTAAGCCCACCAAATGCTCACACCATGCACCTGGAAAACACTCAGCCACTCATGCCAGTCCATGAAAGCAGCCATGGGAGCTGGACCCTGCAGAGCCACTGGGCAGAGCCTCCCAAGGCCTTGGAATCCCTCCTCCTGCATTAGTGTGGCCTGGATGTGAGACACAGAGTCAAAGGAGATTATTTAGAGCTGTAAGATTTAATGACTGCCCTGTTGGGTTTCAGACTTTCAGGGGGCCTATAGCTCCTTTGTTTTGGCCAATTTCTCCCTTTTGGAAAGTGAATATTTACCCAACACTTATACACTCATTGTATCTTGGAAATAACTAACTTGTTTTTTATTTTACAGGCTTATAGGCAGAAGGGGCTTGTCTTGTCTCAGATGAGACTTTGGACTTTAGATTTTTTAGTTAATGCTGAAATGAGTTAATACTTTGTGGGGGCTGTTGGGAAGCCATGATTGTATTTTGAAATGTGAGAAGTACATGAGATTTGGAAGAGACCAGGAACAGAATGATATGGTTTGGGTCTGTGTCCCCAGCAAAATTTCATGTCGAATTGTAATGTCCAATTTTGGAGGAGGGGCCTGGAGGGAGGTGATTGGATCGGGGGGAAGATTTCCCCCTTGCTGTTCTTGTGATAATGAGTGAGTTTTCCCAAGATCTGATTGTTTAAAAGTGTGTAGCACTCCCTTGCCCTTCACTGTCTTCCTCCTGGCTGACCATGTAAGACCTGCCTCCTTCCTCTCCACCTTCTGCCATGATTGTAAGTTTCCTGAGGCCTCCCCAGCCATGTTTCCTGTACAGACTACAGAACTGTAAGCCAATTAAATCTCTTTTTTAAATACCCCATTTCAGGTGGTTCTTTATAGTGATGTGAGAACAGACTAATACACTTGGCCTCGGAGATGCTGTACTCAATTCTCCGTGGCTTCTCCCACCCACCAGATGAAATTCACTACTCTGCCTTGTCTTGGGCCTGTTAGTGCCTGGAATAGACTTCCACCATTTCAGCCAGAGCTCTTTATGTTCCCTGCTCACCTGGGTGGCTGCCCCTACCACTTGCTGGGCGGAGAGGGGCAGATACTGAGTCTCATTCATCTCAGCAACCCCACTGCATAGCACATGACCTCGCTCAGCAAGCACCCAGTACATGGTTTTAAATGGAGAAAATAAAGAAAGGAGCAAATAAGAATAAGAGAATCTCTCTACCTACCGGGAACTCCAGGCTGGTGGGGAAGCCTAAGACAAGCACTGATAAATTCTTATAGCATCCAGCTACCTCCTTACCCCTGTCCCCCCACCCCACCAAACTGTATCTAAACAACACAAAATAAAACCTAAATTCCGGCAGAAAGAAGTGTGCTCATTATCTCATCAATGCTACGCCACAAGTGGATTGTCTCCATGTGATCACATAAAAACCGAGGCTCAGAGAGGTGAAGTGATTTCTCCGAGATCCCACAGCCCAGCATATATTTTTCAAATGTAAATTAATGCTTCAGAAGGCTTAGGAGAGTTTGATGAGAAAGAAACTGATGAAAAAGGGCAAAAGTGAGGGGAAAGAGGCCACATCTCGGGACCCACATTTTCAGAAAGAAAATCCCAAATGTCCCATATACATGCAGTGTCGGATTCTCCTGTGTCTTGGGGTAAGCCTTCTGCTTTGGAGCCTTAGGAGGAGAGAGGGGCTCAGTTGCCATGGTTTTCTGATGGCCAGAGCTGGGGACGCACCCTGCAGCTCACAGTGACATTTGCTTGTTTTAGCTGCATCCCGTGAGTCACACTGGACCCAAGCTGTGACACTGTTTCTTCACTCTTTAAACTGCAGCAGAGTATGGGGCCACGTCCTGCCCCTTGAGCTATTGGGCTTCTTTTGTTCATTCTGTCGCTGTCTCCAATGAATGTGCCTGGTCTTTATGTATTCATCTACTGACTCATTCATTCGCTCAGTCACCCACTCATTCATTCCCGTGTCTGCTCACTCAGTCACTCACCCACTCCCACTCATTCGGTCCCTCCCGTAGTCACCAAAGTGTTCCCTTGTTTCTTTGTACATTCACTCATTCACTCATTTATTCACTCTTCTTTGAGTACTTGCTACGTACAGTCGGCCTCCTGTAACCAAGGGTTCTGCCTGAGCAGATCCGATCACATGAAGGTGGAAAGGATTTGAAAATAAATAAATAAATAATAACAATACAACAATAAAAAATACAAATGAAAAATATAGTATAACAACTATTTGTACAGCACATTATATAGATATAAGTTATCTAGAGATGATTTAAAGTATACAGGAGGATGTGGTTAAGTTTATTCAAATACTTCACCATTTTTTTTTTTTTGAGACGGAGTCTCACTCCGTCACCAGGCGCCAGGCTGGAGTGCAGTGTTGCGGTCTCGGCTCACTGCAACCTCCGCCTCCCGGGTTCAAGCAATTCTCCTGCCTCAGCCTCCTGAGTAGCTGGGACTAAGGTGCACACCACCACACCTAGCTAATTTTTTTGTATTTTTAGTAGAGACAGGTTTTCACCATGTTGGCCAGGATGGTCTCAATCTCTTGACCTCATGATCTGCCCGCCTCGGTCTCCCAAAGTGCTGGGATTACAGGCGTGAGCCACTGCGCCCGGCCTACTTTACCATTTTTTATCAGGGACTTCAGCATCCTTAGATGTTGGTATTTACAGGGGTCCTGGAACCAATGCCCCGAGGACACTGAGGGGTGACTGTACCAGGGCCTAGGCAAGGTTCTTAGGTTACCATGTCGAATTGTAATGCCCAATTCGCAGTGGAAAATCTTACTCCAGCCCATGTAAAGCAGGTAGGACCATCAAACAACCACTGTGAACCACACAATGAGCGTTAAAATGGAGGGAGGTACAAATCGGTGTGGGAGCCCAGGGCCTGAAGGGACTGTCTGTGGCCTGAGGATATAGAGACAGCCACGGTGGCCTCCCGCCAGCGGAGTAGGGGAAGGGCCTTCAGCGGCAGGCAGTGAGGACACCTGCAGCAGGGTTAGGAATGCGAGAGGGCATCGGGGGTGAATGAACAGCAAGAGGCCGGCGTTCGTGGGAAAGAGAATGAGAAAGTGATGTAGACAAGAAGCGGGCACCTGGAGAGGGCCACATGGGCCACACAGACAAGGATGCCTGTGTTTCTGGGACCACATGCATCCTTGTGAGGAGCCCAGTGACCTGGAGGTGGGGGAGCTCAGCTCTCGTCCTCCTTGGAGGCACGTCCCCTCAAGGAGAAAGCCACCAGGCAAAGTGGGCTGTTCTGGACGGTCTCTGGGCTCAGTTCTGGAAGACGGACTGAGAAGGTGATGGAGGGAGCGAGGCAGAGCCTCCAATCATGCCCCTCCTCCTGCAGGACCCCTGTCACCCAGCCCACCCCTTAGAGTCTGGGCCCTGGATTTGTCACTTTAATTACGGTGACATTTTGCATCTGCACACAAAGCCATCATCACCCAGCAGCAGGTATCGGGTGAGGGAGGGAAGGAGGAACACCAAGGGCTGGCTGGCCTGTCCCGAGATGGCTGGGCGGCTCTCAGCTCCGGATCCCACCTCCCCCACAGCCTCGCAGCACTTGGCCTCCAATTCGGCTTCATTTACCTCACAAATATGACCCAGCACATTCTCGGGGGCAGGGTGCGCCAAACACGAACAGCTCCTGCAGGTGCAGCTCAGCGGATCTTCAGCACAGCCCCCCAGAGCGGGCTGCACACAGCCGGTCATTCGTGCAGCTGGGATTTGAACGCAGCAGATGTAGCATCCCACTCCAGCTTCACCTTCCGCAGACCAGCCTCCCAGCCAGCCCTGCCCTCGGGGGACAGGGAAAGACAGAGCCTGCCCCTCCAGGATGCACCCATCTTTGGCAGGTAACAGGAGCCTGAGGGTGGGGCCAGAGACACCATTTGTTATTGTTGGGGAGTGTCTAAGCCATTGGGCAATAGGGAGAGGCTGACCTTTGCATCCCACAGGACCACAGGACCACAGGACCAGGAGGCTGCCAAAGGAAGAAGACGCTGGCAAGGAGGCAGAGGGAGGGGCAGGTGGAGGCTTTCCCAGGGATGAGGGATCCGCCAAACCTAAGAGAAAGTGCAGTAGCCAAAATCAAGGGACACAAATGGGGCAGGGGCCGGGGGAGGGGACACAGTCTGTGAGCTGGGAAAGGGCTCATGCTCTTCTCCCCTATAGATGAAGCTGCAAACCCCAGTCTTGCCCCCTCCAACACTTGGAGGAGGATCAGGGATCCAGTGGAGACGGGCACGCGGATGCCAGCACAGGGCAAGTGAGGCAGGTGAGCGCATCGAGAACCCCCGTGCTTTGCTCTTCTCTCGCCGCCGGTCCCTTGTGGGAGGCAGGAAGACTGCCTGGGGATCCCGTGTCCTTGCGGGGCCATGTGGGTTCTAGGGCTGGAAGCAGAAGTGACTGGAACGGGCTCCCGTCCTGCCCGCTCCAAGCAGAGCACGGTGGGCTACTTTGTCCCCAAAGAGGAGACTGAGTATTTTTGGGACGAGATGGGAAGAGCAGGACAGAAGAGAGATTTCTCCACAAGACAACATGGTTCCCGCTGGGGACACACACTCTGTTTCCTGGCAGCAGCCTGGACACAGGTCAGGAGGGATCCCAGGACTGCAGGTTGCCCAGAGACAGGAGATGGAACCCAAGTGGTGGAACCGTGGGTGTGTGGCTCATGAGGAGCTAATAGGGATCCGAGACTGTATGCGCCCCCTTGACTGTGTGGCGCTGGAAAAGACCCCAGGAGCTGGAAACCGTGCCGTGTCCATCAGCGGGTGAGTGGATGAGCAAATGTGGCATCTCCAGAGCAGAGAGATTAACTCCACAAAGCCAGTTCAGCCATAAAATGGAAGAGCGCTGGCACACGCAGCAACCTGGATGAGCCCAGAGCATGATGCCAAGTGAAAGCAGCCAGACACAAAAGGCTACATCGCGCAGGATTCTGTTCATGCGAAACATCCAGAGCAGGTAAATCCGGACAACAGAGAGCTGGCTGGTCTTGCCAGAGTTTCACAGGTGATGGAGGAGGGGCTGTGTCCCAGGTAGAGGGTGTCCTTTGGGGATGATGAAAGTGTCCTGGAACCATATGCAGGTGATGGCAACACAACACCGTGAATGTGCTGAACGCCATCAGATTATACTTTCCAAATGACTAATGGTTCATTTTGTCATGTGAATTTTACCTCACTTTAAAATAAAGACCCCATCAGGACCTTCGCCCATCCCCACAGAGGGAGAAGGAGCCCTAGCAATGACCCCCAGCCCAGTGACGTGCTGGGATCGGAATCCGGGGGAACGGGATTTGGCGCGACGAGACCAAAAAGTGTGGTCTACTGAGTTTGTGGAGTGAGGCTTGTATCATTTACAGAAGAAGGCGTGGGTACAGAAGAGCTATTTATGGGTCTCCTGGGGCAGAAAGGGGTGCTGAAGGAATGAAGGGACCCCTTTCATTCATGGGGTGGTGGGACCGGAGGGCAGCCCTGGAGAAAGGCTGGAAAGACTCGTGGTCCAGAGCCCTTCGGTCCAAACATTCAGGGCCCCAGGCGAGGAAATGTCTGTTGGGAGAAAGGAAGAGTCTCTCTCCTCCCCTCCATGCATACACACACACATATACATGTGCACACACACACGCAAGGACACAAGCACACACAGGCACACACACCGGCACACACATACACTGCTCCGCAGCTGACCCCTCCGCGCCCTGACCCCCTGGCTGCCGGGGGTGCTGTTTGGCCTTGCAGGCTGCTGACCGCCAAGGCCTGCTGGCCCACAGACAGGGTCCAGCCTGGGGTCCCCGGGCAGCCCTGTGACAAGAGCTGCATGCTGCCAAGAAGCCTCCCAGGTGGCTTTCCCAGAGGACTCTGCCCCTGCTGGGACAGTCTCATCGACAGCATGCGGGTCTCAGAGCCCAGCATGCCCACCCAGGCAGATACATCCTCCCCTTCAGACTCCACGTGGAAGGGAAACACACACAACGCGAAGGCAGGTCAGGACAGGAGACCCTGCGGGGGAGCGGGCCTGTGTGCGTCGTCCTCCCAGAACAGGGTATGAGCCCAGCCTCAAGCAGAACAGTGACGTGGCAGACATTTGTCTCTGGGACCAGAGGCCTTGCTCTACAGAGCCAGCTCAGGCAGCAGCCGGTGCCCAGAGAAAGCTCTGGCCATATTCCCAGAGCGGGCTCCGTCCTCCACGCTGGGGTTTTCTGGTGGTGGGCCCCAGGCAGGTGTGCAGCTTCCTGGGCCCGTCTCCTCTTCCCGGCCTGCTTGCCTGTTTGGGACACCACTTCCCTTCCAAGCCCCACTTTCCTCCCCCATGGAAACCAGAGGCCGGCCCATCCCCAGCTGAGAGCCTGGAGGAAGGAGAGTGAGGGCTGGGTCTCCGGGGGTCACAGCCACCGGTCTTCAGAGCCCTACGGAGCAGCAGCTCTATGAAAGGGTGTGTGTTCAAGGCTTTATCTGTTATAAAATGCTCAAGAAATATGAGGAGTTCACATTTCGAAGATGAGAAAGGGATGATCGTGGCTGACCCCATGAATGGTAGAATCTCAGCCAGGGCTACTTTGAAGACAGGCTTCCAGCGACTCTTGAGTCACCCTCTGTAAGGGACGACCCAGCCAGCCCTGAACAGATGCTGGGGTTGACCAGGAGCCACATGCACAGAAGACAAGGCCTGGAGATGCCTGCCGTGGTCTGGGCCTCTGTTCGTGCCTGGATCCTGGCCATGCATATGCTGGGACCCTAGGGCCTGCCAGGGAAGCCACATGGGCCAGCGAGCCAGACTGCTGGGTGAGCTCCACACTTAGTCCGCCAGGAGCAGCAGGTGGCATCCAGCAGCCCCCACAGGGTTCCCGGTCCACTTGTTCCTCCCTGGGTACCAGTAACATACCTGCCCTAAGGAGCGCTGATAAAGGGAAGCACCCCCGCCGCCGTGACTGCACTGGGTCAAAGGTGGACCCGGCCTTTGTCCGACCCCATAGCCGCTGTTGGGGGACTACCCAGCCCCCAGATGTCATCCCCAGGAGGACCCTGTGTGAGGCTCTACTCTACCAGCCCTTCGCTCAGAACTGCATACAACATGCACTTGGCTTCCCAAGTCATGGTGGGAGGGAGTGCTGACCCCACAGGACCCCAGGAGGAATTAGATGATTGCCCAGCCCTCACAGTTGGGAAGAGGTGCAGGAAGGACTTAAACCCAGGCATGGACAGCTTGAAGCCAGCTCTATTTCCCTACAGAATCTCGTGTCTGCATTCTGGGGCCACGCCACCCCCAGGAGGCAGCTGCTTGGCTCTGTCTGTCTGGTGCTGTGGGAACAGGCGTTGCTGAGCAATCACAGCTGGTTTAAATCATGGGCCCTGTGGAAGGAATTGTCACCGGAACCTAGGACATGTACAGTGTCCCCAGCTGTCCCGTCTTGACTGCCGGTTGTCTGTAGAAAGGATGATGAAAAACCAACAGCCAGGGCGTAGAAGGGGAGCCTTCAACCCTGCCAACCAAGTCTCTATTAGGCCCGGGGGTTGAAGTTTCCGGGGATTATTGATCTCCCTTGGCCCAAACAGATTGTGAGGGAGGCGAGACCCGCATGGAATTACATTCTTTGGTGACACAGCTATATTAAGATCGATTACATTGTGCAACAAACATATGAATCATTCCCAGAACCCGAACTGCTTGAATTTGAATATGCATGAGAAGCTGCCCAGAAATACCTAAAATACATACATACACATATATATAGTCAAAAAACAAGACAGCTTTGGGGGCGAAGAATAACAAAAGGCAATTTGCCACTCTGATGAAAGGGGCCGTGCGCTGGGTTAACTGATGAAGACTCATTCACAATCAGTGTGCACATCAGGGCCCATGGGAGCTTTGCCCACACCTTCCCTGTTCATCCTGACCACATGGCTACACGCCTACACCCCAGGAATTATTTTTCCCATTTTGCAGATGGGGAAGCTGAGCCTACAGCTGAGTTAAGATCATACTGTTGTTGGTCGGTCCCAAGGAAGAATTTGAACTGTGGGCTTTCTGTGCCCAAAGCTCTGCCTTTCTGTGCGAGACTCTGTCTCAGACACCGAAAAGATCCCACCCCTACCCAGTTTAGTCTTCCAGATTCAGGCTTCACAAAACCACTATTGCCTCTTGCTTCCTGGAGTTCCGCACAAGAGAATAGAACTGAAGGAACCATAAGCTGATACCAAACAGCAGCAATAGAAAAACAAAGATCTCTTGGAAATTAAAAATCACAATTCCAAAAAGGATCAATTAGATGAACGATAAGATGAACACAGTTGAACACCAGATAAATGATGTAGACGATAAAGCCAACAAAATCTTCAAACATAGAACGAAAAGGCAAACAAAACAAAACAAAACTGCGCAAAACAACACACACACACACACAAAGCTAGTAAGACTGCTTGGGTGAGAAAACTGAAGAAATACAGAAGAGAATGAAAGCAACAATAGAAGTAAATTTCTCTGGGCTAAAGAAAGATCTGAAGCTTCAAAGTGAGAATCACTGGCAGGTGTGCAGTGGAAAAAGCTTACTTTCTAGGTGAAATTTCAGGTTGTGAAAGCCTTTCAGAATTCCAAAGACATAGAGAATTCTCAAAGCCTCTAGAATGAAAAATCCAACGATCTGAAAAGGAACAGAAAGCAGACTGACTTCAGATAAATTAGCCAGAAAGTATTATGCAGCCAAACTGTCAGTCCTGTGTGAAAGCAAAATAAAGACCTATTCAAACATACATAGACTCAGAAAGTCTATCATCCATAGACCTATCCTGAAAGATACATCCAAGGATACATTTCCAGCAAACCCAAAAAGGAATCCAAGAAGGAAAATGAGACAGTAGCCAAGAAGCTATCCACCAAACTCAGGATGCGACATGAAAAAGAAATCTCGGATGACAACTGTGCCACCAACCCCAGGAGCAAACGGCACAAATCCAGACAGGAAACTAGAAGGTCCTGAAAAGAATGTCTCCAAGAGGAAAAGCACATTTGTCTTCAACCAACACTGTAATGAACAAGCCAGATAATCCTAGTGATAAGAAGGCATATCAAAATACGAAATTTGTGAAAATTATGCACTGTCCCTTCGCCCAGTGGCATCGGATGTATAGAATGAAATGGATGTAATTTACATTTACATCTGCGGATGTAGAGAATGGAATTTCATCCGTTCCATTCTCTACATCTGCAGTGAAGAATAGTTGCATAATCATTATATTAAAACACTGGTCATTGGTTTAAATTTGTTTAGAATCAGCTGGCTGTCAAAGCACAGAAATAACTATAGTCGCAGAACAGAGTGTTACAGTTGTAAAGCTTGGCAATGTACAAATGAGAGATGGGGGCCTGGGAGTGGGCAGAGAGTGGGGAGAGAAGGCAAGGGGATCTAGGGGGGCCTAGGGGACTTCGACGTAGGGGAAGTCAGGAGATACTGACTAGAGCTGATATGCTAAGAAACTGAAGTTTAAGCATGTGATATAAAGCAGCAATGGTAACTAGAGGAGAAGTCAATGTTTTATTAATAAAATGTGCCTGGTAGAGATCGGGGCTGCTTGGAAGTGTTATTGGCATAAGCAAGCTAAAATGAGTCCTTCATGGCGAGGAGCAAATGCCTTCATTCCTTCATCATGTATTTATTGAGCACCTACTATGTGCCAGACAGTGTGTGGCATGCTGGGGTGGGAGGTGGAGGTTCAATAGCATGCAGAATCTCAATCCCTGTCCTCAAAGAGCTGCCAGCCTAGTGTAAGAGGCAGATAGGAATTCTATAAACAAAAATCATAAATAAAGGTAAAATTGCAAGTGCGATGAGCATTAGAAGAGAGGCACAGGGTGCAGTGAGAGTGTAGCTTAGATATATTTGAGATCAGGGAAAGAGGCAAAGATTCTGCCAGAATCTGAAGGATGTAAACAAGTTAAACAGAGGAGAGAATGTTTCCATCAACGGAGCCCCATGTGCAAAAGCCCTGTGGCACGGGGAGCCAGAGAATGAAAGAAAACCAAGATAAGAGAGGGGAGAGTGAGAAGAAGAGAGAGCAATAGACAGGGAGGCTGGAAGGTAGGTGGGAGATGCACGCCTTGTGGGACCTGTGGGCTGGGTTACGAATTTGAGCCTCAAAGTCTTACGGGTAATCACCATGTTCTGTTCCAAAGTATGGACTAAGAGATAAAGTTTCCTGGCTCATTTTGTGAGGCTGGGGTAACCCAGATACCAACACCTGAAAAGGATAGCCAAAAACTAGAAAACTAGAAGCCAATTTCACTCATCAATATTTAGGCAACTATCTTAAATAACACATTAGCAAGCAGAATCTAGCCATGAATTAAAATAACAATGCATTATGACCGTATGGCTTTTATTCCAAGAATGGAAGGGTATGTAAACATTAGGAAATTATTTCATCATTAATCTTCACAGAAACACATTAAAGACATATAAAATACATGAAAGTATATCATTTCAATAGATAACGAGGCTGTGGTAGCTCATGCCTGTAATCCCAGCACTTTGGGAGGCCAAGGCGGACAGATCACACGAGGTCAGGAGTTTGAGACCAGCCTGGCCAACATGGTGAAACCCTGTCTCTACTAAAAAATACAAAAACTAGCTGGGTGTGGTAGTGCA
>CAUYQU010013686.1:0-31898 GCA_963574635.1 Cheracebus regulus | reverse complement strand
CTTTACATTTTAATGTATTTTCATGATTACTTTTGGTATTAGTGCTCCAGTTTATAACATTGAGCTTTTAGGAAATCAGGTTTCAATTTCCAGCCATCATTCAGAAACTAAGTCTAAATTGGGGTTGCCTAAACTAAGTTGCGGTTGCCTTTTCCTACAAAGTATTATCTTAAAGCCCTGAGCATTTCAGAGGATATATGGAAAAAGAAAAGAAAAAAAGAGAAGCCCTGAGCTACTCAAAAGCTGAAAAGGCTGTTTTTCCCAAGTGAAGTCTGTTTTTTGTTCAGTTTCAAATTTTTCAGAGATAATTTCCAAAGCTGTTTGGTGATAATATACAGGAAATGTCAACTATCATAAAAAATCCCAATGTCCCTAGTAATAAAATGAGCCAGAGCAGGACTAGAAGCCAGGCAGAGCAGAGATCGAGTGAGAAGCCATTGGATATGGAATAGGGATTGGAGCCAGTTATGGAGAACAGTGAGATACCAGAATCGAGGGTGTTCCAAATTTTCCACCTTGTTTTAATATCTCAAGGTCATAGTTCCAAAAAGTCAACAATATGACCTTATATATATTGTTGACATGTATAATATACCTGTAGTACCATTTTATGTTAACGCTGTCCAGTTATGTGAGTACTTCAATATGCATGTTTTATTTATTAAGAACAACACACCACACAAGGTGTTATTTTGGAATCAATAGTACTGCCAAGAACAAAAAAGCCAACAGGGGAAGAATAGCCATTTGTGCTCCATTGTTTCTCAATTTGGAAAATAAGCTCTGAGACCAAACCTCATGTGCTCTGTTAGAGGGATCAAGTCTGAAGATTGTTGTCACAAATTAGTATGACTACCTAGTATTCAGGACTTTGAAAAATCACTGCATTGTACAATAGTATAAACTGCCCCACAGAGCAGCCACTTAAAAATAAACACAGAAGAAAGCAGGAGCATAAGTAACTTTACAGTGAATCAGAGAAACTGTTTGAGGGTTGGAGTGCTGCATATTGCAGAGTTTCAAAGTTTCCAGAAACTGTTCTGTGAGTGATGAGGTACAGATGCATAAGTCATGCATGCAGAGAAGCATTCATTTATATTGCTAAGTCTGCACTGTATCCACATGTAGCTGAGTAAACTCAACTGAACACAGATTTTTTAGTATCCAAGGTTTCTATATTTATGGATTGTTTTAACTATAACTTAATATACCTATATGGTGAGTAATGTGGGTTTTTTGTTCTGTTTTTGAAGACAGGAAGATATACTACACAGAATGACAGCTTTTAATTTTGCTCATTCTTATAAAATATAATTGTTTAAATTATAATGAGATCATTCTGTCATTCATTGTTTAATAATTGATGTCTCTATGCCATTGTGTTCATAAAATACTTGTTAGAAAATTGAAAGTCTAGTTGTGTGTTCTCTCATTTTGGTCTATTTTCAATACAAATTCCAACAGCAAATAAATTTACTTTCTTGGGGCCAAAATGCTAGTTTAAGTAACTAATTCTGAGATAATAATCAGTCTACATGTTTCTAAAGGTTTCTAAACTTTTTATCCAAATGCTAGCAGAAGAAATACCATTCATCTTTGTAAACATAATGTTATAATCTATTTTAGAAACCTAATAACACAAAACTCAGGTCAACTGTGACCAGATTGGCATACTTAAACTTTTGATCTCAGAAATAATATTACAAAAATAAAATCAGGAACTTTATCATTTCAGGTCATTTGGTAGGAAACAGCTAAAATCACAGCTTGATAACTAACACCAATGATTAATTGCTTTTTCAACATGTGGATTATCTTGGTGCCAAAAATTATGGAACAACTGCTTAACAAATTGGATAGTCCCTGATGTCAATGCTCATATTTTCTTTGGATTATACTAAGCAATTATGCTAAAGTTTCTAATGACTGAGTAAAATGGTATTTGTGCCTTGGGCACATTTTGATGAACTACAGTTGTAATTTTCAAAACCTAAGAGGCATATGCTTTAAAAAGTATTCTGTCTATAATAAATCTGTTTGACCTTTATGTTAGATTTCAGAGGATTATTTTAAGTATCGTAAAACTATAAATATGTTTACCATTGATGGGCGTTACTTTAAACTACTTACTTTCCTGGAAAATCAGTTGATATAAACTCATCTCCAAATAAATGTTTAACTTATATGATTCATTGTTTTCATTTTTCTTTTCCTAGCACTTGCTACATACTCCATTCTTATATTCAATTGAATTTATTCTATGTATCATTGATGTGCTAAATAAGTCCTTTAAAACACAGTACTAGATGAGCTTTGTGTGGGAAAAAGAAAATAAATAAAAAATAAAACACATATAAAATGAGCTTTAACTTTTTACTTCAACTCCTATATAATCCATCTATCATTTCTTGCATATTTTTTCAGTATATTTGAAGCTATCTTAAGATTCTAGACTTAAAAAATAAAGTAACACAAATTAGATTAAGAAATTAATTTATGATCTTATATATGAGGACACATAAGGTTGAATAACTACAATCATCTGAAGGGTTCTGTATCAGCACCCTAGGAAAGGGGGTAAAAGTTTTGTAAAAAACACTTAGGGGCTGGGTGCGATGGCTCACGCCTGTAATCCCAGCACTTTGGGAGACCAAGGTGGGTGGATCACAAGGTCAAGAGATTGAGACCATTCTGGCCAACGTGGTGAAACCCCATCTCTACTAAAAATACAAAAATTAGCTGGGTGTAGTGGCATGCGTCTATAATCCCAGCTACTCGGGAGGCTGAGGCAGAAGAATTGTTTGAACCAGGGAGTCGGAAGTTGCAGTGAGCCGAGATCGGGCCACTGCACTCCAGCCTGGCCACAGAGTGAGACTCTTGTCTCAAAAAAAAAAAAAGAGCGAGAGTTGGCAGGGGAGAGACAGAGAGAAAAGAAAGAAGAAAGAAAGAGAGAAAAGAACAAAGTGAAATGTGTTGTAGCTTCAAGAAAGTTACCTTGATAGGCCACTGATGTCAGAATTTCAAATGAATACCACTTATTGTGCTCTCTAACTAGTCTTAATATTCAAGATAAACACTACATCACTTAAAACTACGGAATGTTGAAATGACAACTAATTTAGACAGACATTAGCATTATAGACGTCTAGTTATCCCAACAGCTGAAAAAATTAACACATGCTTTGCCTATTTCACCAAAGAACAAAACTAAAACAACAGCTATACTGAATCTGACAATTTGGAACACAAGTTGAAATTATATTTCCAAATTCTCAGGACCCTCCTGCTTAGGGATTTCTAAGGGCATCCTTAATACTATTCATTACATTAAAATCACACTACAAAAACAATATTTTCCATTTTTTCAGCTTATAAAGTAGCAACTTATCTCTCCTTCAAACTCTAAATATAACATAATACATATAATAAAGTTAGTTTTTTCCTATTCACAATTTACATTCTGCCTTAGGAGTTAAATACTGTGACATATTAATACCAAAATCCAAATTTCTCACTGTGATCAAAAGGCCCTTTATGATCTCATTCCTACTTTCCTCTCACACATTTCTACCATTCCTTCACTAACTTCCACCCACACTATCGTCTGGTTCCTTATGCTCACCCAGCTCTTCCCCACTCCAAACCTTCACATTGGCTGCTTTCTGGACCTGGAACACTTTTCCTTGCAGGCTCTCACACACCTGGCTCCTCTTTCTTGTCTCAGCTCAAATACCCACTTCCCTTATCTCAAGGAAATACTTTCTGGTTCCCTTCTACCTCCTCACCCCAGTTACACAATTTCATTTCACTCTATTTCTTTATTTCACAGAATTTACTGCAATCTGAAATTATTTTGGTGCTTGATTTATTAGTCTGTCTCCTCTTTCTAGAATGTAAGCTCCATGGGGGTAGGGGGTTGGTCTAAGTCACCTTTGAATCCCCTGAACCTTAAGCAGTGGCACCTGGCAGTCAACCCATAAATATCTGTTCAGTAAAGAAACAAACTTACTGCACGTATTGTATTTGCTTTTCAGAAATGTCAACAATATATTGCATTTTTAGAGGAGGAAATTAAATGTGTCCACACTTTAAAGTGACTTTATTTTTTTTGGAGATGGGCTCTTGCTGTGTTGCCCAGACTGGAGTGCAGTAGCTATTCATAGGCACAATCATAGTGTACTGCAGCCTCGAACTCCTGGGCTCAAGCAATCCTCCTTCCTCAGCCTCCCAAGTAACTCGGTCTACAGGCCTGCACCACTGTGACTTTTGTTACACTGTGAGATCATTATAAAATGAATACCTTTTCCCAAAACTTCTTAAGAGATTTAAAATACAAGTGAAAAAAAGCTTTATTCTATAAAGGATCACTACTGCAGAAATATATAAAAGGCCACATAATAGTAAAAACGCACCAGCCACTTAGAAAAACAAGCATGAAGGAGTGGAACTCTTTTCAAACAAGCTTACCAAAAAAAGCAAACAGGAACCAAAAAGTGAAGCAATTAAATGGAGGTATACAGATATATAAGATGTTTTCACTTATTTTAAATTATTTTGAAAGGCATGAGGATAGAGTATATTACATTGCTGAGTTTCATTCTTAGCCCCTATCTATCACAAACTAATTAAACTTTTGCTGAACTTATTATTGGCCTGATAACTTAAGCAAAGTCTTGAATCTCTATTAGAAGACAGAAGTTTCCCATCTCTGGTACAAAAGACAATTTTTAAAAATTCCTAAAACATAAGCAGGGAACTGTTCCTGAAACCTAACCTAAACCTTTTCTAAAATTGTAAGTGCATGTCTTGCAAACGCTACCTGAAAACTCAAACTAAAATTTTAGACTTTATTGACAATAAATGTTTCAGGAATTGAGATAAAACATCACTTAAAGTAGAATGCTAGTGGCAATGTTTACAAAACACTTTTCAGAAAACTTCCTTTCACTTTAAGGTAAAATCTTCTTATTTTTAAGGTATAATATAAATGTGTCTTTAAGCTGGGCACAGTGGCTCACTCCTGGAATCCCAGCACTTTGAGAGGCCAAGGCAGGTGGATTGCTTGAACCCAAGGATTCAAGACCAGCCTGAGCAACACGGTGAAACCTCGTCTCTATAAAAAATACAAAAATTAGCCAGGTATTGTAGCACACCTGTAGTCCCAGCTACTTGGGAGGCTAAGGTAAGAGATCTCTCGAGCCCAGTAGGTCAAGGCTGCAGTGAGCTGCGATCCCTCCACTGCACTCCAACCTGGGTAACAGAGTGAGACCCTGTCTCAAAAATAAATAAATAAATAAATAAAATAAGCATCTTTAAGGTAATGAAATTGTTTTTCAGCTGAGTTCCTTAATTTATAGCCACATCTCACATGTTATATTTATTTCAATTTGATCCTCCAGTAGATAGTGGAAGTGAACCATTTTAGAAAAGAATCTACATATATTAAACATAATAGAACTGTAAACATAATAGAACTATAAAAACAGAACTTGAGGCTGGGCACGGTGGCTCATGCCTGTAATCCCAGCACTTTGGGAGGCCACGGTGGGCGGATTACGAGGTCAGGAAATCAAGACCATCCTGGCTAACATGGTGAAACCCTGTCTCTACTACGAATACAAAAAATTAGCCAAGCACAGTGGCATGCCCCTGTAGTCTCAGCTACTTCGGAGGCTGAGGCAGGAGAATCACTTGAACCCGGTGAGTGGAGGTTGCAGTGAGCCAAGATCATACCACTGCACTCCAGCCTGGACAAGAGAGAGAGACTCCATCTCAGAAAAAAAAATAGAACTTGAGAAAATCTTTGTGTATTAAAATTAATATAACTTTAAAAATAGAACTTCATACAGTCCTTTCACACCTGTTCTTAGTTAATAATGGGGACAGTGTGGGAGGCTGAGGCAGAATTGCTTGAACCCAGGAGGCGAAGGTTGCAGTGAGTCGAGATCCTGTCACTGCACTCCAGCCAGACTCTGTCTCAATAATAATAATAATAATAATAACAATAATAATGGGGACAGTGGAAAGAAAGCTGGATTTGAAAGTCATGCTGAGAATAAGTGGACATGGTTTGGTGACCGGTATCAATATGTGAGAGTACTGGAGATGGCTCTCAGGCTCTACTTCTGTAGCAGGGTGAACTCCGGGCAAGAGAGAAACTAGAGGAAGTCTATCAGATTTGTGAAGGATGGAAATGAGTTCAGTTTTGACAACTTGAGTTTTCATTGCCTCCAGGACATTTATATCCAGGTGGAATGAATGTCTAGCAGCATTCAGTTGGATGCATAGGTCTGGAACTCAGAAGAAATATCATGGATTGTTTTATATATAATCTATGTACTAATTATTTATATTTATAAAATACATTACATAATAAATTACATAAATCAGTTACAAAGTTAAATTTTTTTAAATCACATATTATTAGGGCTCGTATTGTGTGTATCATGGCCTTAGAGGGCTCCTAGTATCTTCTACAGAACCTCCTAATTAAATGATCATCTCCAGGTTACAGTATACCTTGAATGAAGACTGACTCATCCATAACTAAAAGGTTTTGTCTGTATTGATTCTACAGCTTGCAGCTTCAGATAGATAGATAGATGATAGATAGATAGATAGATAGATAGATAGATAGATAGATAGATAGATAGATAGATAGATACTTATTCTAGCTAAGCTTTCTGTAGTCATTTTCTTTTCTCTCCTCTGAGTTTCCATTTGAAATGTCCTATAAAATTGGGAATCATGTCCCAAATTTCTGAATAAACCTCTCCTTAAGGGAATTTTCTATTGCTCCTATTAGGTATTTATTGCTCTATAACAAATTATAAAACTCAGTAGATTAAAATAACACATAGTATTTCACAGATTTCATAGGTCAGGGTTCTAGGTCCTCTGCTTCAGGGTCTCTCTCACAATGCTGCCATCAAGGTGTTGGCTATGGATGAGATCTCATCTGAAAACTCAACTTCCTAGCTGAAACAGTATTTGTTGGCATTTAGTTTCTCATTGGACTGACAGTCCCGGCTCCTCACTAGCTGTTGGCTAGAGACTATCCTCAGATCTTTGCCATATGTCCTCTCCTAAATGACAACTTGTTTTATCAAAGACTGCAAACCTAAAATGCAATAAAGTCTGCTTACAATAGAGAAGTTACAATCTTTTGTAATCTAATCACAGAAAGATAGTCTATCAGCTTTGCCTTAGTCTATTGACTAGAAAAGGTCAGTAGCTCTAGCCCACATTCTAGAAGAGAGGATCACAGAAGGGCCTGGACAACAGGAGGGGAGATCGCTGAGGCCATCTTAGAAGTCTGCCTACCATATAACTAGTATTTACCAATCTACAAGATCAAGACAAAAAGAGGCATTAACAAAAAAATCCCAAATTTTCTGTATGGAGTTATGTGATGTTATTATGCATGTCTGGGACCTTTAACTTGCTCATTTCTCAATGAAAGGCAACTAATCATTAAACTTGGTGTGCTGTATGTACTCTGGAAGGTCAGGAAATGTATACTGACTGACAAAGAAAAATATATGAAATATAAAGTATGTTTCCATCTAAGGTTTCTTGGAAACTCTAGCTGAGGCTTTTTAAAATGTACTTTTTAGCATCATTCTTCCAAAAGTACTTTTAAAAATAATTCTCAAGGCTTCACAATATATTTTTTCTACAAATACATATTTCCCAACATCTGTAGAAGTGTAAATCTTAGAGTATTTTATGTTGAAGTTACAAATTTGGTACTGAAGACAAGTATTTCTTGTAGTCTGCCAAATTTCTGTCACATTGGAAAATATACAGATGATTGTTTAACATTCTGTGCCACTAGACAGGAATTATATTTCACATCTTAATGAGAAAATACTTTCTCTTAACTTGTTGCATTAAAAAATTAATTAGTAATTCGGCCGGGGTGTGGTGGCTCACACTTGTAATCCCAGCACTTTGGAAGGCCAAGGCGGGCGGATCACTGGGTCAGGAGTCTCAGACCAGCCTGGCCAATATAGTGAAACCTTGTCTCTACTAAAAATACAAAAAATTACCCAGGTGTGGTGGCACACGCCTGTTGTCCCAGTTACTTGGAAGGCTGAGGCAGGAGAGTTGCTTGAAGCCAGGAGGTGGAGGTTGCAATAAGCCAAGAGTGTGCCACTGCACTCCAGCCTGGGCAACAGAGCAAGACTCTGTCTCAAAAAAAAAAAAAAAAAAAAAAGGTAGTAATTCAAACCATTGTAACTACCGGCAGTCACAAAGAGATTTTCAATACCATGAACAGTGGAATCCAAAATAAATTTTCAGAATGTAATTTTATCATTAAAAACAATCTTATTGCTTAAAAAAAAAGAGAAAAAAAAATCATAATTCTATCACCAAGAAACAACCACTATTAAACATTTTGGTATATATCTATGTGTATATGTATATCCTTTTAGGTATTTAAATATGTTTTATTTAAATGTTATTTAATTTAAATATTTTAAATGTGTTAAATAATATTAACACAAATGAAATACTTTGTTTTATAATGATATATGTAATTGTTCCAAAACAAAGATTTCCAGAGCAACTGATTTTCAGTGAGGCATTGCTAAACAAGTCTCCTAGCAAAGTAATGCTAGCAGCAAGTTAACCAAGTGCTACACAGAGCAATGGACCAGCCCTGCATCATTGTAAAAGCTGTTATCTCCAAAGGAATGAACTATAAAACACATAATTGGGGGACATCTAATTTGTACCACTCTAGTAGTGTTTTAGCCATATTATATTGATCATTCTTTTATTTCTTATCCTTTAGAGGCTTTTTATTCTGTTAGCTACCCCCTTCTTAAACTCCTTCCCCCAGTGTCCGAATCACTGAATTACTGTGCTTCTCAGGACAAATCTCACCTCTGATGATTCTTTCTATATCATCTTTACTAGCTTTTCTTCCCTCTTTTATCCAAACTAGTTGGCATAGCTACTAACTCACTATCTTTCCTTATTTTCTCCCTCACTACCACTTAGGGCCTCAAGGTTTAAATAGTCAGCTATATATTGGAGACTATTAAAACCTTTCTCACCTCACACTCACTGTATGTAAACCAAACTCATCCACTCCCCCTCAAATTACTCACCATCTCTCCTCTTTCCCCAGTATTGTTCCTTTAACAGAGCTAACATCTGAGAATTATCTTTAATTTCTCCCCTCCCTTTGTCCTACCCAGTATCTATTAAATCATGCCTCAAAGTATCCTCTACATTTGTTCATTCCTTTCCACTTTTTTCACCTTCACTCCAATCCAGGCCAAGATTGCTTCCACAACTGTGAAATATCCTGAATGGGGTTAAGCGAAAATATCCTGAATGGGGTTGGGGCTCCTTTGCCCCCATTCCCCCACCTTCCTAGGATACTCTTATTATAATGGTGAGATAAAATGAAAGGGGAAGTGGGCTTGAAATCAAGAGCCCACGAAGTTTCCTCTCTGCCACCCCAGGTGTGAACTTGAGCATGTTTCTATCTTCTTTGAGTCCTGGGAATTTCCTTATCTGCAAAATGGCAAGTTGGACTGCCTTCATGGGCTCTAAGCTGCTTTGCAATTTTAACAGTCTTCTACTCTGACACTTCTTTGCTCAAAGAATGGCAGTGACAACCTTTTCTCTGCCAGAATCACAGCTGGTACTCAATGTTTTCCAGCTTGCATTGTCCCTTACATCTAGACTGCTCACTTCACCATATCCCTAATGAGCCCCAGGCTTGCCACTATAAATGTCAGTTCCCTGTACTATTGTTCTTCTTATTCCGCAATTACATTACTCATTTTACAAACATTTATGAAGTGACTATTAATGTACAGGGCACTTTGCTAGGTCCTGGAAATAGCGAGGTAAACCACATAATCCTTGCCCTCAAAGAATTTACTATCTCATTGAAGATATGGTTAAGTAGCTAACATATAATATGGTATTAAGTGCTATGCTGAAAAAAGTCATACATCTCAGCTGTTTGGCGAGCAGATAGGGCATCACTTAGCAAGATGAATGCCAAGGAAGACTTCAGAAAGGATGAACTAATTCAAAACTGAGTCTTTTAATCTTAAAAGGAAAAACAAGACTGAAGGAGGTGAGAAAATGTGTGCTGTGTCTATCTTGAAGGGCAGAGAAGGGAGGGGAATTATTACTATTTTTAAGAACAGGGTATACTGAAAAACACGAGTGTAGAGGGCAGGTGGCAAGCGGTGAGATTGGTCATGATGAATAGCCTTCAGTGTCACCCTAAGGAGTTTGGGGTTTCACCGAGGAAAGAATGGAGTACGAGCTGTATTCTGATTCGGATTCCTCTCCTGATCTGTTATTGGGAAAAGGTGGTTGTTGGGCACTGAAACTGTCAGAGCCAATGACAGGATAATCCGGTAGGGGGACATGGTGGTCTGCCAAAAATTGTTCCGGCTACCAGTCGGTCCGCTAAAAGTTCGGTGACCGATGCCTCACGGCCTCTTCAAACTAACAGGCATCCATTCGGAGTCAGCCTAGTGGCCACCGTCAGCGCCCATCAGCGCCTGGCTGCGGCGTCACAAAGAGCAGCACCCACCAGGGCGGAAGCGGCCTGCGAAGTCGCGAGATTTCTCGTGACTGCCCCTTGGACAGAGCGTCCGGTCGCCCAGCAACCGCCGCTGGTCTGCGTAGGACCCGGCGCCGGCGGAACCGATCGACCGGAGTTACCGACCGACTGCCCCGCGAGCGGTGAGCTGCCCGCGGGCAATAAGCGTGGGGCCCGAGGAAACCCTAGAACCACGTTTCTCAAACTTGCCTGCCAGTAAGACTTTCCTGGGACATTTATTAAAATGATTCCTGGGCCCTATCTTTAGACATACAGAATTTTCAGAAAAAATAGTCCGGAAGTCTGTTTTTAACAAATGGTTAACTGGCAAGATTGGAAAACAGCTCTAGAGGAGGGAGACACAGGCGGAGGGGTTGGTCGCGGGGCTGAGAAGCAGGCGGATGGATGTGGAGCTGAGTTTGAAAGGGTTTGGGAAAGCCTGAGGGCTGGAACCAGCGATTTAGAGCATCTGGAGCCACTGAGCCTATGGCCTAAGTGGAAATATAGGTACTAACGGAATTCAGAAAACGTTGTCCACTGCTTCTAGCCTGCGGGAATCCCAGTAGAAGAAAGCCAAAGGGTCCATTAAAATGGATTCCACCCATGTCAGAAACCTGTACATGTACCTCCTGAACCGAAAAGCGGGGGGGCGGGTAAAGACAAAAGAAAAAATTAAATTAAATTAAACTAAAATGGATTCCTAGAGCCTGTAAAGAAGCTCTAAGCTGTTCCCACTGGTGGCCTGGGAGAGAGAGATCCTAGTAAGAAGAGTCTCAAAGTAACAGATATCTAGAGAATGGAAAGTAGGGAAAAGCAGTTTCTCAAACTTTACAACACAATGAATCTCTTAAAAGAAAACCAAGGATGCCTCACAAGTGCTGACATTATTTTTATTATAATGTTCTAAAATATATCCAAATCCACTCTAGGTTCAGTTTAAACTCTTGAAGCTTTTAATTTTCTAAGACAATAAAGTTTAAATTAATATTGTTTTTAACAAGATGAATTATTTTTAAAATAACATAAAATAAAAAGTTAATTCCGGGCCAGGTGTGGTGGCTCACGCCTGTAATCCCAGCACTTTGGGTGGCCAAGGCAGGCGGATCACGAGGTCATGAGGTCGAGACCAGCCTGGCCAATATGGTGAAACCCCATCTCTACTAAAAATACAAAAATTAGCTGGGCGTGGTGGTGCGTGCCTGTAGCCTCAGCTACTCAGGAGGATGAGACAGAAGAATCGCTTGAACCCAGGAGGCAGAGGTTGCAGTGAGCCGAGATCGTGCCACTGCACTCCAGCCGGGCAACAAGAGTGAGACTCTGTCTCAAAAAAAAAAAAAAAAAACCAAAAAAACAAAACAAAACAAACAACTACCTTTCAACCTAGCAATCCCATTTCTGGGTATATGCCCAAATGAATATAAATTGTTCTGCCAAAAAGACATAAGCACTCATACATTCATCACCACAGTTTTCACAACAGCGAAGACATGGAATCAACTTAGATACTCCTCAATGGTGGACTGATAAAGAAAATGTTGTATATACAGCTTTTTTTTTTTTTTTTTTGGTCTGACATCTCAGCGAAGTTGCAGTGTTCGCCGTTGCTCTTGGAGCTTCAAAATGCCGCCCAAGGACGACAAGAAAAAGAAAGACACCGGAAAGTCGGCCAAGGAAGACGAAGACCCAGTGAACAAATCCGGGGCAAGGCCAAAATGAAGAAGTGGTCCAAGGGAAAAGTTCGGGACAAGCTCAATAACTTAGTCTTGTTTGACAACGCTACCTATTACAAACTCTGTAAGGAAGTTACCAACTGTAAACTTATAACCCCAGCTTTGGTCTCTGAGAGACTGAAGATTTGAGGCTCCCTGGCCAGGGCAGCCCTTCAGGAGCTCCTTAGCAAAATCCTTATCAAACTGATTTCAAAGCACAGAGCTCAAGTAATTTATACCAAAAATACCAAGGGTGGAGATGCTCCAGCTGCTGCTGAAGATGCATGGATAGGTCCAAACTACATTTGGAAAAATAAAACTTTATTAAATCAAAAAAAAAGTTATATATATATATATATATATATATATATATATGAAACACTATGCTGCCATTAAAAAAAATGAAGTAATGTCCTTTGTAGCAACATGGATGCAGCTGGAGGCCATTATCCTAAGCAAATTAATGCAGGAACAGAAAATCAGATTACTCCATGTTCTCATTAATTAGTGGGAGCTATTCAGTACCCATGAACACAAAGAAGGGAACAACAGACATTGGGGCCTACTTGACGGGGGATGGTGGGAGGAGGGAGAGGGTCCTAAAACTACCTACTGGATACTATGCTCACTACCTAGGTGACAAAATCATTTGTAAACCAAACTCCAGCAACATACAACTTACCCATGTAACAAACCTGCACGTGTGCCCCTAAATCTAAAATGAAAATTTAAAAAATAAAACAAATAAAAAGAAAAATGAATAAATAAAAATAAAGAGGCTGGGTGCAGTGGCTTGTGTCTGTAATCCCAGCACTTTGGGAGGTCAAGGCGGGTGGATCACCTGAGGTCAGGAGTTCAAGACCAGCCTGTCCAACGTGATGAAACCCTCTCTCTACTAAAAATACAAAATTAGCTGGACCTGTTGGCTCATGCCTATAATCCCAGCTACTTGGGAGGCTGAAGCAGGAGACTTGCTCAAACCTGGGAGGCAGAGGTTGCAGATTGCACCATTGCACTCTAGCCTGGGTAACAAGAGCAAAACTCAAGAAAGAAAAAGAAAGCAAAGGGAGGAAGAGAGAAAGAGAAAAAAAGAAAAAAGAAAAAAGAAAGGGAGGGAGGGAGGAAGGAAGGGAGGAAGGGAGGAAGGGAAGAAAAATAAATTATCGGTCAATCTCCTTATTAAACTTAGATGAAAAAATTCCTGGCAAGGTGGCTCATGCCTATAATCTTGGCACTTTGGGAGGCTGAGGTGGGAGGACTGCTTGAGGCCAGGAGGTTGAGACCAGCCTGGGCAACATAGTAAGACTCTGTCTCTACAAAAATAAAAAATTAGCTGAGCATGGTAGTGTACCCATGCAGCACTAGCTCCTCAGGAGGCTGAGGTGGGAGAATCACTTGAGCCCAGCAGTTTGACATTGCAGTGAGCTATAATCACAGCACTGCACTCCAGCCTGGGCAAGAGTGAAACCCTATCTACACCCAAAAAAAAAAAAAAAAATGTTATTCTGACTAAGTTTGGTTTATCCCTGGAATGCAGAAAAATTTAACAGTAGAAGTCTACCGGCCTGGGCAACATGGTACAACCCTGTATCTACAAAAAATACAAAAATCAGCCGGCATGGTGGCATGAGCCTATAGGCCCAGCTACTCGGGAGGTTGAGGTGGGAGGACTGCTTGAGCCCAGGAGGCAGAGGTTGCCATGAGCTGAGAGTGCACCACTGTACTCCAGCCTGGGTGACAGAGTGAGACCTGTCCTGCACACACACATACAAAAAGAATTATCAATGTATTTCACCATATCTCCTAAAGCACAAGAAAAACATTTCATAACCATCAACATTCATTCATGCTTTTATAAAAAAAGTTTATAAACTATGAATATAAAAGCACTTTCTTAATCTGAGTCTAGCTATCTTAAAAAAAAAACAGCAAATATCATACTAAAAAAAACTTACAACAAATATACTTAGTGGTGAAATGTTGCAAGTATTTCCTTTGAGATCAGCAATAAGACAAGTGTATATGCCCTCATGGCTTCTACTCAACATTGTTCCTAGAGTTCCTAGCCAGTGCAATAACTCAATAAAAAAGAAAAATATATAAAAGGTTTGGAAAGTAGTAAACTGTCACTCATATGTAATCTGATTGTCTACGTGGAAAACCCAAAGACTCTATAAAATAGAATTAATATGTCCTTACCAGTGTCGCTGGATATAAAAATCAATATTTTAAAAATACTGCATTTCTATACAGTAGCTACAAATAAGAAATGTAATTTCTAAAAGAATAACATTTGCAATATCAACAAAAATATATGATCCCAGTAACTCAAAAAAAAAAAAAAAAACCTTGAGCTGGGCATGGTGGCTCACACCTATAGTCCCAACAGTTTGGGAGGCTGAGGCAAGTGGATTGTTTGAACCAAGAGTTTGAGACTACCCTGGGCAACTTGGCAAAACCCCATCTCTACTAAAAATACAAAAATTAGCTGGGCATGGTGGCACAGGCTTGTAGTCCTAGCTACTCAGAAGGCTGAGATGGGAGGATCACTTGAGTCTGACAGAGACTACAGTGAGTCGAGATCAGGCCACTGTACTCCAGCCTGGGCAACAGAGTGAGACCCTGTCTCAAAAACAAACAAATGAAAAAACAAAACAAAAAACTTATGCATGGCCTTAAATATAAAAGAAAAACTTTTAACTACTGAAAGTCATTAAAGTAGCACTGCCAAAATGGAGAGGCATACCATACTCATGGGAAAGAAGACTCAATATTAGAGAAATGTCAGTGCTTCATGAATTGTTTATAAATTTGCAATTTGTAACAAAATCATAAAATAATTTTTCTTGGAATGAAAAACTGATATTAAAGTTTATATGAAAGAGTCAAGGACGAAGAATAACCCAAGTAGAGAGAGAGATTATTAATCTGTACTTATTAAGACAGTGTTGTCATGGGGATAAATATATAAATGAATGGAAAAGAACCATGGAAGATAAAATATCCTAAGTACTGGGGTAACTGGTTCTCCATAAGGAAAAAAATATCTCACTTCCCACACAGTAATCAACTCTAGATAAAGACCAGAATGCATCAAGCAAAACTTTAACATATTCAGAAGAAAATATAGGTCATTTTTTCTGAAATTAAGGTGGGGAAGGAGTTCCTAAATACGCCACAAAGAGCACAAAATATGAGAAAAATAGTGATACATTTGACGATATTAAAAAATAAAGCTTCTGTTTTTTAGAAGATATCATTAAAAGCAAATTAACAAATGAGAAAAGGAAAAAAGACAAGCTACAATCTGGGAAAAGACATTTGCAACGCATATTATCAATGAAATATTAGTATCTAATAGAAATGTGTGTGTATCTAAAAATTTTAGTATCTAAAACTTTCTTAGAAAAGCAGAACTCAGTAGGGAAAATGGGCAAAATATAAGACATAGAAATTAACAGAAGAGAAACTCCACATGGCCAATAGCAAAATACTCTCAGTCTCTCAATAATGAGAAATTAATTTTAAAAATGTCAAATTAAAACACAGTAGTAAGATACCATTTTATACCCATCAGCTTGGCAAAAAGTTAAAGATTGCCAATATCAGGTGCCAGCAACAGTGCAGGCTGCATTGTAGAGCAGTGGGAACTCTTTTACTTGCCAGTGGTAGAATTCCTTTGGAGAACAATTGGGCAATATATAGTAAAGTTGAAATGTCCAACCCAGAAGTGGCCACTCCTAGTTTTAAACCTTAAAGAAGCTTTTCCATATATGCCAAATGATATATACAAAATCATAAAAGCAACAATGTAAAAGCCAAAAAAAAAAAAAGGAAATACCCAAAGATCAATCATTTTAGGGGAAATTTAATTTCTTACAATGGAATACTCTAGAGCTACACACATCAACCCAGATGACTCTCACAAACAAAACATAAAGCAGAAAAGAAAGCTGAAGACAGAATAATATCATTAATATCATTGATGACATGTAAAATTGTAAAAAACCTACTATATATTGTTTAGATATACATACATCTGTAGTAAAAGTATGAAAACATGAATAGTCTAAATTTAAGATAAATCCTAAGCTTAAGAGAATGAAGAGGAAAAAAGATATAAAGGGGTTTCAAATGTATTTGTTTTATATTTTAAGCTGACCTGTGGGTCCATGGGTGTTATACTATTCTTATACTTTTATTGTGAAATATTTTATGAAATTCTTTCAAGGTAAGATTAAGAAGTTATTTTTATTGAATTAGAAACTTTGTTCTCAATATTATGTCATATTTGAGATGTGATCTGAAAAGTCAATAGTAAGCTTAAAATTTTGTTATAAAAATAATCATATATGCAAATTTTAAAAATCTATGATGATTTTATAATTTTTTTCTGCTCAGTACTGAGGCATAAGATTTTATAACTTTATTCTATAGGTTGTACTTTGCATTTTGAAGAGTCTAAGAATACATTCCATATCTTCAAATATTTTATTGTAGGCAATTTATAATAACATAGACTGGGCAACACCAATGTGTGAGTATGCAAATTTTATTTGTAGTGTACTGAATTCATTTTTCCTCCTAAGCACTGATTTCATGTCCAGAATATCGTACACATTGAGGTATTCGGCTGGTTAAATTCCATATACACTGGAATAATCCTGTTTAATTTTAAACTGTAGTTTTGGTTATATTTGTAGTAAATGAATGTGAAGCACAATTGGCGAAACTGGGATATTTATCACTTAAATAGCTATACTTCCTGGGCAATTGAAAAAATGCATTACCTCAAACCTCTAGACAATTTATGGCAATATTTTTTTACTTATTTAGAGACAGTCTCCCTCTGTCACCCAGGCTGGAATGCAGTAGTGTGATCATAGCTCACTATAACCTAGAACTCCTGGGCTCAAGTGATCCTCTTGCCTCAGTCTGCTGAGTAGCTGGAACTACAGGCAGGTACCACCACCCCCGGCATATTCCCCATATTTAACAGTCCTCATATATTTCTGGTGAGAGACTTAAGATAACCCAGTTAAGATAACCTTATCTGTGAACAAAACAGTAATAGAATAATAATAATAATGATAGCAAATGTTTATTGACCTATGTACCAGGTACTGTGCAAAACACTCCATAACAATTATCTCACCAATCCTCACATTATCTCTCTTAGAAATAGGGAACATTATTATCCTTATTTTGTAAGAAATTGAAGTAACCTGCCTGAGATTGCCTAACCAATAAGTGATGAAGCAAAATTTGAACCAGGCAATCTAGATTGAAAAACTCTGGATTATGTTGCCTCTTTGTGGTTTATGGTTGTACTAACAAAACATAAAATTTCCAGGCCAGCTTTATTTTCAAGTATTTTGCACCACTGTCCTATGTTCTTAAGGTTTTCACACCATGTGTTCTGGTTTAGGGGTTTCAAACATATGGTCTCTACAGTACTGTGGAAAAAGGAGAGACCTGGTCCCTTTCTTAACTGTCACTAGCTTGAGTAGCTTGACGTATATCTCTGGGACTTAGTTTCTTCACCTGTGAAATTAGAACATTGTAGGCTATTCCTGGAGGGCCTTTTTGACTCCAGGAGTGAATAATAATCCTTTAAAAGATGCCCATAAGCCAGGTGTAGTGGTTACACCCCTGTAGGTTCCAGCTGAGGCTGAGACAGGAGGAGCACTTGAGCCCAGGAATTCAAAGATTGCAGTGCACTATGATCATGCCTGTCAATAGCCATGGCACACCAGCCTGGGAACCATAACATGACACCCAGTCGTTTAAAAGAAAAAAGAGGACTGGTGTGGTGGCTCACGCCTGTAGTCCCAGCACTTTGGGAGGCTGAGGTAGGTGGATCACCTGTGGTCAGGAGTTCAAGACCAATCTGGCCAACATGGCAAAACCCCGTCTCTACTAAAAATATAAAAATTAGCTGGATGTGGTGGCGGGCATCTGTAATCCCAGCTACTTGGGTGGCTGAGGCAGGAAAATAGCTTGAACCTGGGAGTTGGAGGTTGCATTGAGCTGAGATCAGGCCATTGCACTCCAGCCTGGGTGACGAGCGAAATTCCGTCTCAAAAAAGAAAAAAGAAATAAAAAGGATACTTGCAATGATTAAAATACTACTTAGGAAGAGGAAAAGATTTAAAAGTAAAAGTGAATGAGTATCATGTATTTAATTAGTTTTGATGCGTTAAATCTTTTTATGAAGAGTTAAGTCAATAAACGTAGAAAATACCACAGTGCCCTAAAAATGTCTATAAACTAGCTTATCAAATAGTTTCATATAAGGGAATTATTTAAAGAGTAAGAATAACTTTTCCTTAAATTGCTATATCATAATGCTCCTTTTTTCTTTAATCTTTAGAAAGTTGGAAATAATACCTAAACTCACTTCTTGACATGGTATCAAAACAGAGCTTTTGCTGAGTTTGATTTATAAAGAAATTATGGTTCGACTGACCTTGGATCTAATTGCCAAAAACAGCAAGCTTAAACCCCAAAAAGAAGAAACCATTTCACAGTGCCTGAAGAAAATAACTCATATACATTTTTCAGACAAAAATATAGATGCAATTGTAAGAACTTTGAAATTATTACCCATTTATATATAATTAATAATGTAAAGTTTAGGAATTGGTTTGGGGGCATACCTAATATATTAACTATATTTTCATTATTCTTATTAACTTTTTTTTGAGACAGAATCTCACTCTGTTGCCTAGGCTGGAATACAGTGGTATGATCCAAGCTCACTGCAACCTCCGACTCCCAGGTCAAGCAATTCTTGTGCCTCAGCTTCCCCAGTAGCTGGGATTACAGGCATGTGCCACCATGCCCAGCTAATTTTTGTATGTTTAGTAGAGGCGGGGTTTTACCATGTTGCCCAGGTTCACCATGTTGAGTTCTTGAGCTCAAACTCCTGAGCTCAAGAAGTGATCTGCCTGCTTGACCTCCCAAAGTGCTAGGATTACAGGTGTGATCCATCGCACTTGGCCTTTATTAACTTATTTTTATCAGTAAGCTTTATATTGTGTTTTTATTTTAACTTTCTACTTGTGATTTTAAATTTGTTAAAATTAAATTTATAAAATATAACATTGTGATTTTTAAATATATATATTAAATATATGTATATGTTCTTCTACAACACTGTATAGTGTCTCAAACTAGATTTGAAACTGTATGTTGGAAAATAATTTCATAGATAATAATTACTTTGGTATTATTGTAAAACCTTGAAATATACATATTTTAAACATACCAAAATGTTAAGAAGTAACTATGTGAGTGCCATATTTCAAAAGTTTAACAGTGAGAGAAGATTGGGAAAAGGGTGAGGGATAAAGACTACATATTGGGTATAGTGTATACTGCTCAGTGGAAGGGTGCACTAAAATCTCAGAATTCACCACTAAAAAACTTATCCTGGCCTAGCATAGTGGCTCATGCCTGTAATACAGCCTGGGCAACAAAGTGAGACTCTGTCTCAAAAAAAAAGAACTTATCCATGTAAACAAAAACCACCTGTACCCCCAAAACTATGGAAATAAAAATTAAAATTCACACAAGAAAAAAAAGTTTAACAGTGAAATCCTTTTTGCACATAATTTAACTGGTCATGTAAATGTATGTTATACTGGGTCAGTTATATCAGACAAGTTTATGTTTATCTGGATATAATCTGAAACTACATTTTCTCAGCACTAAGGTAATTCTTGGCTGTAATCTGGGAAACTTTAAAGGCTCCAATAACTCTTAAGCCATTTGTGTTGGTATCTGTTGTTTACAATAAATGCTAGAGTACAGATGAGAGAAATTTTCTTGGAAACACAGGAGCTGCCTGAGGGCAGAAATCATTTCTACTGTTTCACATCACTCTAAATCCCTCATCCATTGCAATGCCTGACTCATATTAAGTGCTTAATAAATGCTTATTGAACAAATGAAAGAAATACTGAAGCCCCAGGCAAAAAGATCAATTAAATGCTTGAATTTTTTGTAGGGACCCAACCCAGCTCCCATTCTAGATACCTTTCTGATTTCCTGGTGATCCTTCTTCCCATAAATTCCTTTGCCCAAACCTCATATTTCTCTTTTGTTGCCCAGAATGTTTTACCTCATCATATCATATAAGACTACTTTCTCTCGAGACCACCCAGTAAAGTCCCCATTCCATACTCTGTCCTCACATCAATCAGTGCTCCTCCAGGGTGGATGATCTTTGTCAGGAGAAAGGCAAATTGGTTAAAGTAATTCACTCTAAAGTGAGAATAACTTCTAAACTTACAGTTTCCAACATATAGCTGTATTTTAAAAGATGTTAACTTAATGAAGGCTGGGAAATTTTTGAGCAGAACTTCACTTTACCACTTGTCTATTTACTCAGGCTGATTCTGTCATAAAACAAAAAAATGACAGCCTTTTAAAAAATCCCTTTAATTATTTTCTTATCTCAAAAGCAACTGGTAGCTGGGCATGGTGGATCATGCCTGTAATCCTAGCTACTCAAGAGGCTGGGGTACTAGGATCACTTGAGCCCAGGAGTTCAAGACCAGCCTGGGTGAGACCCTGTTTCAAAAAAAAAAAAAAAAATAGTAATTGGTGTTCTTAGTCATATAAAATACATATAAAAAGAAAGAATGTAATCCTATTCAGACACAATCACTTTTAACATTTAGGTAATATCCTTTCAGTCTTTTATTCATATAATTTTACAATGGTGGGTCATACTGAATGTACTATTTTCACTTAATTATATATTATGAATTTCACTTAATTATGTATTAGATATTACTGAAGAAACAAAAGGTATTTAATGGTTCTACAGTATTACTTTAGATATCATTATCATAGTTTAAAAAAAATTAATCTATGATTCTTGAATATCTAGATGACTTCCAATTTTCAATATTATAAACCATAGTAGTTGACTTCTAATCCTAAAGAAATATTAAACCCTATTTATAATGTTGAGACAATAATTTGCTTCAACTTCCAGAGGAGCCTGATTGCTTCCAGGGAAAATTGCTTGCACTGGGAAATCTTAACAATTACAATTTTATTGATATAATTACAGAATTTCTAAATATATATATATATATATACAGAATTTATTTTGTAATCATTCTAGTCTTGTTTTAACTGTGCAAAGAACAGAGAAATACTGTTCTTTTATATTAACTTTAGGGAAATTTGCAGAATGATCAACTGAAAATTTTTCTTAAAAACTAACTTTTAAGTTTTCAGGAGAAATTACATTTGACATGTTTTTGTTTCCCTTTTAGGAAGACCTCTCTCTTTGCAAAAATCTTAGTGTTTTATATTTATATGATAACTGTATTAGTCAAATCACTAACCTGAATTATGCCACAAATCTGACGCACTTATACCTACAAAACAATTGTATTTCATGTATAGAGAATCTCAGGTCATTAAAGAAACTGGAAAAACTGTAAGTGCTTTTATTTTTTAACAATGCATCTGTTTTTCATGATTATAGTACTTACATTTTTTTGCATGCAGGCATTTCCATTTTTTGCATTAAATACCAAAAGTAAATTGAATATGAAATTGATATGATTTCATACTCATATGAAAAAACCTATATGATTCCCACATGGGTTTTGTGGAACAGACCCCAGTTTTTATTCTCTCATATTATTATTAACAAGAAGTAAATTGTTTCACACATATAATGCTTAATAATTTGTGTTTTATTAAGCCTGATATACTTTTCATTCTGGGGAGTGGTTGTCTTAGGGCTCATAGGGATATCTAAAACATCCCCATGTAGGCTCAACTGATGAAAGAAATTTCCATGGAACCCAGATGAGTTATGTGCCTTTCAGAATCACACATCTCATACAATCTGGTCATATAATTGATCCGATTGATGTAAACTTGATTGTAAAAAGGCATTGAATACCTAGATGGCTTTCAATTATATAATGGATTGTAACTGGTAGCTGGGCATGGTGGATCATGCCTATAATGATTATAATTAGGCAACGAAGATTGCTGTATCCAATCTCCCCAGATTGGAATAACTACCATGCTCCTCAAAGAATGGGCTAAAGGCCTCAGAATGGGGACACAAGAGTTGGCTGGTGAATGCTTACTAAAAATGTAGAGCACTGGGTTCCAACCTACATATCCAAATTAGACTCTTCGGGATTAGGCCCAGATATCTTCATTTTTATTTTTATCTTTTGGTTTGAGACAGAGTCTTGCTCTGTCACCCAGGCTGGAGTGCAGTGGTACAATCATGACTCACCACAGCCTTGACGTCTCAGGTCCAAGTAATCTTCCCACAAGCATGCACCACCATGACTGGATTGCTTGCTTGCTTGCCTGCTTGCTTGCTTATTTATTTGCTTGCTTGCTTATTTATTTATTTATTTAGAGATGGGATCTCCCTATGTTGTCAGACTGGTCTTGAACTCCTGAGCTCCCAAAGTGCTGGGATTACAGGTGTGAGCCACTGTGCCTAACCATGAAATCTTCATTTTTAAAACCTACAGCCCAGAAATGGTTATTATCAAACTATCTACCAGGGCTCTTCATATGTTAGGTGATATATAAAGGACCCTAGTAGATAGTTTAATAATAACTATTAAAATTTGCTCACTTTTTTAAAAAGCAAAAAATATATTTTTAGACTAAATTAAGTGTAAGAATATAATTTGTTCTCATTAAACTAAACCAACCATTCCTAGATTCAATATAAACATAATAGTCTACATTTATAATTTTGTTCAGTTCAATAGTTTTGTTATTACACTTCTGTCATGTTTAATAAAGACCACGACATTCCCAGAATGTCTATTTAGAATTATGTCTATGTTTTACAGGTACCTAGGAGGCAATTACATTGCTGTCATAGAAGGTTTAGAAGGATTAGGAGAACTAAGAGAGCTTCATGTTGAGAGTCAGAGGCTTCCCCTTGGGGAAAAGCTTCTGTTTGATCCAAGAACTCTTCATTCTCTGGCAGTAAGTTCATATCTGAATATTTTGACGAGGAATAATAGTGATTAACAAGTTATAATGAAAAAGGAATACATTGAAGGTATATTTGGACATTGTACGTACTCTGCATGTTTATATGGCCAGCTCAGAGCTTATCTGAGGACTGAAGCTGATTTTCTCATGTGCAATCTCAGAGACTCAGCATTTATAAAGTGGGATAATAAAATCTGCCTCTTTGGGTAACTGGAAGGATGAAAAGAAGAATGTTAAAAGATATGTTAACTGAAGTTCTAATACAGAGGTTCATTCATTCACTATGTGGACCTTGGTGATTATCATGGCTCAACATTTTAAATTTTAGGAAAACGCCTAAGGGAAGAGGAGTGTGCAATTATTTGGAAACTTTTAAACAATCTAGTAGAGAGCCATTGTAATAATAAGTTGTTTCCTCCCAGGATCCTGATTTGATTGTAGGTTGCACTACATACAGCTCTACCTCATGAGAACTGTGTAGGCCTGGGAGCCCTGGGGTTGGGGCTCCAATTGTGTCACCTGACAACCAGTCACATTGGATGGAGGTGCTACAATAAATTGAGAAGCCAGAGGGTACCACTTAGGCTCCTGCTAATCCTCAAAACAAGAGACTTGTTGGGATAGGCTAACTTCAATTCTGGGGCAGGAGACATAAATGGGACATGGTAGTTGTTTTACAGATTTCATCAGTTTTATTTTATTTATTTATTTAGTTTTGAGATAGAGTCTTGCTCTGTCACCCAGGCTGGAGTCTAGTGGCACAATCTTGGCTCACTGCAACCTCCACCTCCCGGATTCAAGCAATTCTTCTGCCTCAGCCTCCCAGGTAGCTGAGATTACAGGCACACGCCACCACGCCTGGCTGATTTTTGTATTTTTAGTAGAGATGGGATTTCACCGTGTTGGCCAGGTGAGTCTCAAACTCCTGACCTCAAGTGATCTGCCACCACGGCCTCCCAAAGTGCTGGGATTACAGGCATCAGCCACCATGCCCAGACTCGGTTTTATTTTAGAGGGCCCAGAAATAGAGGATAGTGGATGGATTTGGACCCAAATTTATAAAAATTAAGAGGTAGTTCCCCCAATACTTTAGTATCAGGAAATATTTTTTTCTAAATGATGGCTGTGCACGATAGATGCCTCCATCTTTTTTTTTTTTTAAACTTTAATTAAAACAGATACCACACTTGATCACAGCCAAAGGTCATGAAGCAAAGGTTGACTCCATCTTGGTAGAGATTCCTAAGCCTCGTAAGATGACTTTGATTTAGTGTTACAGCAACACTAAAATTCCTATTAATTAGCTAATTATTATTTTAACTGGTTTCTGAACATATGGATTGTCAAGAGAAAACCATAAAGACAGGTAGAGAGAAAAATAAAAACCAGATATAATTTTATTCTTGGTCATGTTTCCTATTTAGTAAAACAAAGACAAAAACTGTTTCTTCCTATGTAAGTACAAATCTTTTTAGAGACAGAGTTTTGCTCTGTCACCCAGGCATGATCTCTGCTCACTGCAGTCTCCACCTCTGAGATTCAAGCGATTCTCCTGCCTCAGCCTCCCAAGTAGCTGGGATTACAGGTGCACAGCACCATGCCTGGCTAATATTTTTTATTTTCAGTAGAGACGGGCTTTTGCCACATTGGCCAGGCTTGTCTCGAACTCCTGACCTCAAGTGATCCGTCCGCCTCACCTCCTAAAATGCTGAGATTACAGGCGTGAGCCACCGTACCCAGCCCCTATGTAAGTACAAATCTTAGTAATATTTAGCACAAAATGATAATTTGCTAAAGCTACAGTGAGCATTTTTTCTATATTGTATTATTTGTTTGTTGGTGAATCTTCTTTCTTTGCTTTTTGATTCTTGGCTTCTTTATTCTATAAATTTATTTTGTATCTTGGAAAAGGAAAATATGACTTATAGAGGAATAATAGAGTAAGTTATATGACATTTTATGATTCTAAAACTTCCATCTGAAAAATAAAATGCAACAAAAAGAATTTCATGGCTTTTGATGTTCTTGCCTAAAGAACAAAGCAACCTAAATTGATCAAGCTTAAACTTTTCTAGGATTAGTATTTCTGTTTCCTATATATGGTATTTAGACTATTTACTAAATGTCAAGGATTAGGATTTCTGGTTCCTGTATATGGTATTTAGACTATTTACTAATGCTAACTTGGTTATTTTTCTTATAGAAATCCCTCTCTATATTGAATATCAGCAATAATAATATTGATGACATTAAAGACTTAGAAATACTGGAGAATCTTAATCAGCTCATAGCTGTTGACAACCAACTTCTGCATGTGAAGGTAGTGTAAAGAAAAATTAATTTTAAGATAGTCACATGAAATTGTGATTTAAAAATATGTGTTTTGAAATAGCTACAAAATAAATATATCACACTAAAAGCTACTCTGGATTTGTTCTAAAATTAGCTAATGAATGCTTCTTAGTGTATTTATTTCCATAATTCTGTCCTCTTATTTAGTTTTCTCCTTCATACTCCAATGCCTCTATCCCTCACCAACAGAATTTGAGAAGGGAAGTATCTCTTCTTTGCATTATTTTCCCATTAAACTTTTTCTTCTAGAGAAGGAAAAGACTAGATTTCTTGCCCCTTAATACTGATTTCCCATTGAATGAGTTTCTAGTAACTGTGACTAGACCTGAACTCTCTCTTGGCTACTTCCTTTTGGGGAATTACTTGAAATTGTTCTGATTGAACTTACTCTAATTTGTGCCAGCTATACTAATGTCATGTTATATCATATCATGCCATATTCATTCAATTATTTATTTATTCAAATATGTACTAGCCACCTACATATTTGTCAAACTCTGTACTACCCAGTGTAGAACAAAGAAAGGAATGTATGGTCTTCATCTTCAAGAAACCTAAAATCAACCAGTAATGAGACTACAACATGATACTGTTTTGTTTTGTTTTTTTGAGATGGAGTCTTGCTCTGTTGCCCAGGCTGGAGTGCAGTGGTACGATCTTGGCTCACTGCAATCTCTGCCTCCTGAGTTCAAGCAATTCTCCTACCTCAGCCTCCCAAGTAGCTGGGACTACAGGCATGTGCCACCATGTCTGGTTCATTTTTTGTTTTTTTAGTAGAAGATGGGGTTTCACCATGTTAACCAGGATGGTCTCAATCTCCTGACCTTGTGTTCCACCTGCCTCGGCCTCCCAAAGTGCTGGGATTACAGGCGTGAGCCACAGTGCCTGGCTGATACTGTTTTTATAAGTATGGTAGCCCTAACTCAGCCTGGGGCTACAGAAGGCTTCCTCGAAACAGTCATCTATGAGTTGAGTCAATGCTATGACCTCAAAGTTTCTGGTTTGGCAATGGAATGTGATGTGGTATAATTTCTTGACATATGAACCACAGGAAGAAGAATGAACTTCTTTCTCCCAAAAGCAGCTTTTGTTTTCAGAACTACTTCCAGTCATTTGGGGACCCTACAAATGTTATGTTGACCTTGTTTCCAAATTCAGACCCATTACTTGGCTCATCCCATAGCTGCTATAAGCAATAGATAATTATGAAAATAAATACATGTATTCTAGCACAAATGAATTACTCAAAATATCCAAAATGCCACTGAATAATCAGGATGGATGTTTAAAATAAGGCCTTAGGAAGCACGACTCAATTAGTTGTTTCAACTTACAATATGAAAAAGTAAGAAGTTCATGTGATAAATTCTGAATTAAAATATATTTTATATTTTATTTATTATTTTATTTTATTTTTTGAGACAGAATCTCACTCTGTTTCCCAGACTAGAGTGCAGTGGCGCGATCTTGGCTCACTGAAACCTCCGCCTCCCAGGTTCAAGCAATTCTTCTGCCTCAGCCTCCCAAGTAGCTGGGATTACAGACATGTAATCAAGAGATCAAGACATCCTGGCTAACACGGTGAAACTCCATCTCTGCTAAAAATACAAAAAATTATGTGTTTTTTGTATGCATGTACCTGTAGTCCTAGCTACTCGGGAGGCTGAGGCAGGTGAATTGCTTGAACCAGGGAGGCAGAGGTTAAAGTGAGTCAAGATTGTGCCACTACACTCCAGCCTGGGCGAAAGAGCGAGACTCTCTCTCAAAAAAGAAAAAAAGGAAGAAAGAAAAAAAAAGGAACAATTACAATAACATGTCAGCATCACTACTCTTGCACTTTGGGGCAAGTGAAATAAGGGTTGCTTGAATACAAACACTGCAATAGTGACACAGTAGATCTGATAACCCAGTTGGTTACTAAGTAGCATGTATAGCATGGAAATGCTGGACAAAAAATAATTCATGGCCCTGGGCAGGACAAACAGGCCAGTGCAAGATTTCATCATGATACTGAGAACAACATCCATTGTACTCAGCTGGGCTTGGTGGCTGACACCTTAATCCCAGCACTCTGGGAGGCCAAGGTGAGCAAATCACTTGAGGCCAGGAATTCGAACTCAGGCTGGCTGACATAGCAAAACGCTATACAAACATTTGCAAGGAGTGGTGGTGCATACCTGTAATCCCAGCTACTCAGAAGGCTGAGGCAGGAGAATTGCTTGAACCCGGAGACAGAGGTTGCAGTAATCCAGGATTGTGCCACTGCACTCCAGCCTGGGCAACAGAGTGAAAAAAAACAGCATCCATTTTAAAACTTACAAATTATTTTTTTTCTGAGATTTTTCATTAAATATTTTTGGGCCACAATTGACTTTGGGCAACTGAATAAGGGGGTGGGAGGGAACTACTATATTAAACTCCATGTGTCAGCCACTGTTCTAGGGCCTTGGAAAAACACATCTTAAGTACTGGAGATGCTATGATAAATAAGACAAAGTTTCTACCCTCAGCCAGGCATGGTGACTCACACCTGTAATCCTAACACTTTGGGAGGCTGAGGTGGGCAGATCACTTGAGGTCAGGAGTTTGAGACCAGCCTAGCCAACATGGTGAAACTAGGAAGAAAAACAAAACAGCCTCTACCCTTAGGGAGATTACATTACAGAGGGACAAGGGAGGGACTGGTACGAAAATAACATAAGCAAGGTCGGGTGTGTTGGCTCATGCCTGTAATCACTGCACTTTGGGAGACTGAGGCAGGAGAGGATTGCTTGAATTCAAGGCCGGCCTGGAGAACAAAGGAAGACCTTTCCTCTACAAAAAATTTTAAAAAGAAATTAGCTGGGCGTGATGACATGCGCCTGTAGTCCCAGGCACTCAGGAGGCTGAGGTGGGAGGACTGCTTAAGCCCAGGACAGAATAACTTGCCCCAAAGTACAAGACTGCAGTGAACTGTCATCCATCCACTGCACTCCATCCTGGATAACAGAGTGAGACCCTGTCTCAAAAATGAAAGAAAGAGGGAAGGAAGGAAGAAGGGAAGGAAGAAGAAAAAGAGAGAGAGAGAAGAGAGAAAGAAAGAAAGAAACCTTCAGTTCTCATGAGAACAAAAAAAAAAAAAGAAAGAAAGAAACCTAAGCAGAGAAGATTGTGAAAAGTGCCATGAAGGAATTAAATAAGACAACAGAAAAAAAGGAGTTAGTGGATATTTTAGATCAGATTATTACAAAAGGCCTCTGAAGAAAATGACATTTACACTGATAATTGAAGGATGAGAAAGAAGATATGCAAAGAGTTAGGGAAAGAACATACCAGGCACTAGGTAAAGCAGATGCAAAGGCTCTGGGGCCAAAGAAAGCTTGAGTGTCCAAGGAACACTGTAGTATGGTTCCCAGTGCCTAGCTCAGTTTCTGATATATTGTAGGTGCTCAATAAATACACTGTTGAGTGAATGAAGAGGGAACAGTACACAATATGAGATTAGAAAGGAAGACACAGAGGCCAGATCGTAAAGGTCCTTTTAGGGTATGATCACAAGTGTCTACCTTATTCTAAGTGCAATAAAAAGCCACTGAAAGGATTGTTTTCTTTTTCTTCCCTTCCTCTGTCAACTGAAGGAATATTTAAAAAAAAATTCTCTACTGAAGAATGAGTTTCAAGAATGACAGCAAAGAGATCAGCTGGCAGACTACTGCAGAAGTTAAATAAGAGAAGATGGTTGCTTAGAGATGAAGAAGAGTGGGTGGGTTTAGGAATAATGAGTTATATTTTAAGGTAGAATTCATATAACTTGTTGATGAGCAGGATGTAGGCATAAAGGAGGGGAAGGAATCAGTATGACTCCTAAATTTTGTGTGAGGAACTGGGAAGACCATAGTAGCCTTTATAAAGAAGAAATAGAATAATTCCACCTGGTGAAATGCCTATTGGATATTGAAATTAACATGTCAAGTAATCATCTGGAGTTTAAGGGAGAAGTAAGATTGGAAAGTTTGGGAGTCAACAGCATTTACATGATATTTAAGAGCCATGGCATGGGGTGAAAGACAATAGAGATAGAGAAAAAAATGAGGCCAAGACCAATCACAAAAACACTCCAGTATTTAGAGATCAGTTAGACGACTCCATCAGGAGTCAGTGATGTAGATGGAGAGAAAAAGGAGTTTCTAGAAAGAGGGAGTGGCCACTTGCACTGAATGATGTTGAATGGTTAACATGAGGGAAAACAAGAGTTTAAAGAACACCTGGATAGAATACCTGATTAACAAAGTTACAGGGGACAAGTTCAATTTGTGATGAAGTTGAACCAGAGAGTCTGTGGGTCAAAAACCACAGCAAATGGTAATGCTAAAAAAAAAAAAAAAAAAAAAGAGTGGGTGGACTTCATTAAAGACTAAGCACTGAAATGTTAGAGAGCCAATATTTCTCTCCATCTCATGCATGCAAGTAGGCTCTATTCTCAAAACTCTGTCCACATGGCCTTAAAACGTTGCACAAGAGTTGATGAATTCATTCCTTTAGGGAAACTGACTGGCTCAAGAGAAAACATCTCCCCATCCTGACGTTTAAGGGTTTCAGAGGGAAAATGCCAGCTTCTGCCCAGTTGCCCCACAGTGAGACAGTCATCAAGCCTTGCCCTCGCACAGAAAGCTCTCATTCACTTTCATGAATAAACAGGCAGCTCAGGATTAGGAGACCTCTGAAAAGAGCCTCTAAAATCAAAGAGAGAGAAACAGAAACAAAAAGAATTCCGAAGAAGTAAATCATGTGGAAACAGGATAATAATCCTTTAAAATCACACCATAATTTCTGAAGAGAAATGAAAAGGATTCCATAACCTTTAAATAAAGGCAAGATTCTATTTTTTAAAAGAAACATGAATAACAGAACACTTAAAAATTAAAAATGGGATGAGGAAATTAAATATTCAATATAAGTTTAAATGATAAAATTGACAGTCTCCCAGAAAGAACAAACAAAAAGAATGGAATATAAGCAAGCAAAAAAGAAACTTAAAGAATTGACTCAGAAGACCCAATATATGACTAATAACAGTACCAGAATCAGAGAATAGGTATCTCAGTCCATTTGTGCTGCTGTTAACAAAATACTTAAAACTGAGTAAGTATTTATCAGCAGAAACCTACTTCTCAAAGTTCTGGAGGCTGGGAAGTCTAGGATCAAGGCACCAAAGGTTTCGTTTCTGGCAAGGGCTGTTCTCTGCTTCCAGGATGAAGCCTTGGGGCATCCAGAAGGGATGTGTCCTCATACAGCAGAGGGATGAAAGGAGCAAAATCACCCTTTTGTAAGGTTCTCATCCATTCATGAACACTCTGCCCTCATAAATTAGTCACTTCCTAAAGGCCAACCTCTTAATACTATTGCAATGGCAATTAAGTTTCAACATAGTCCAGGAAGAATGAAGCAGGGAAAAAAAGTTTCAACATATGAACTTTGGGGATACATTTGGACCACAGCAATAGGGGGAAAATGGAGAAATATATTTTTAAATTATATCTTAAGATAATCTAATGGGCCATGATGTAGTAACCAGGACCAGAATTGCCCTCCATAAAAACAAAGAGAAATCTAGACAAAATATGTGAAACAACTTTTTTAGACCTTGGACAATAGGCAGCACGGGCCTGTTGTCCCTAAAAGAAAAAACAACAAAATGAGGGAGTTCGATCCAAGATGGCCGATTAGGAGCAGCTCAGGATTGCAGCTCCCAGTGAAAGTGCAGAGGGTGAGTGGACGCCGCATTTCCAGACGGATTTTTATTACCCCCAGACCAGGAGATTCCCAGGCGGAGCGGCCCCACGGGTCGCCAGTGCGGCTGTTTTGGCCGGTGTGACTGTTTCAGCCGGCGCAGCTGTTTTGGCCGGCACAGCTGCTTTGCCAGCGCCCCAGCGCGGCTGTTCTCCATACAAAATACACTGGTCTGTGTGCCCTCTTAACTGGCGAGTGGAGCTACAGGAAGGCAGATTAAAAAGGGGACTGAATCAGGGAGCCAGCCCAGGAGATTCCCAGGCAAAAAAGCGCTACGAATCTCAGCGCCGCTGTTTCAGCCTGCGCAGTGTGTCCCCTCAGGGGAAATCACACAGATGCCGGCGCCTTTTCAACAGGCGACTGGAACACCTGGGAGTCGACCATTCAACTAAAAAAACAAAAGGCTCTGAGACAGCGAGCCAGGTGATCAGGCTCGGCTAAAACAGCAATTGGAAGAGCTCTTGGTTAAGAGTTTCGCA
>CAUYQU010013683.1:0-33326 GCA_963574635.1 Cheracebus regulus | reverse complement strand
TTTTCAGGGCTGCCTTGCCCAGCAAGGAGGCAGCCCAGTCCCTGTCTGCCTGCAGAGGCTTTGCTGAGCTGCTGTGGGCTCCACCCAGCTGCCTTGTGAACTTCCCAGCAGTCCTGTTTATATGGAAGTAATTAGATCTGCCTTGGCAATAGTGGCCCTCCTCTGTAATGGTGGGTTACCTCGGCAACAGCGGGTTGCCTTGGCAACAGCAGGCTGCTTCCGCAATGGCGGACTTCCTCTGTCATGGTGGAGTGCCCCTAATGGCCGACACCCCTCCCCCACAGAACTGGACCATCCAGGGTTCAGCTGCACCTGCTGCGAAACTCTTAACCAAGAGCTTTTCCAATTGCTGTTTTAGCCGAGCCTGATCACCTGGCTCGCTGTCTCAGAGCCTTTTGTTTTTTCAGTTGAATGGTCGACTCCCAGGTGTTCCAGTCGCCTGTTGAAAAGGCTCCGGGATCTGTGTGATTTCCCCTGCGGGGACACACTGCGCAGGTTGAAACAGCGGCGCTGAGATTCGTAGCGCTTTTTTGCCTGGGGATCTCCTGGGCTGGCTCCCTGATTCAGTCCCCTTTTTAATCTACCTTCCCGTAGCTCCACTCGCCAGTTCAAAGGGCACACAGACCAGTGGATTTTGTATGAAGACCCGCCGCGCCGCCAGCGCTGGCAAAGCAGCCACGCCGGCCGAAACAGCCGCGCCGGCCAAAACAGCCGCGCCGGCCAAGACAGCCGCACTGGCGACCCGTGGGGCTGCTCCATCTGGGAATCTCCTGGTCTGGGGGTAATAAAAATCCGTCTGGAAATGCAGCGTCCACTCACCCTCTGCACTTTCACTGGGAGCTGCAATCCTGAGCTGCTCCTAATCTGCCATCTTGGATCTCTCCTGTAGTCATTTTCTTGATAACTACTACTTGGTATTTCTTCCAGTTATAACCTTGATAAAAAAAACACCTGAAAAGAAACATATTTTCTATGAGCATCACATTTAGGAACTGGGCCATTTGTGATTACATGTTACATATTAATTTTTCATTTTTGGACAGTGGTTCTCTTCATGTCCACTAGAATCCTTTTGGAAAATAACCCAGATAATTGTTAATTTGGAGATCTGGGTTGTGGCTTAAAGATCTGTATTTTAAATCAATCTTACAGAGTCTAATAAAAATTGTTCATAAGTGAAACTTTTGAGGAATACTGATCAAGTGGCATGAAGTTCTCATGTGCTTACCCAGTTGAAAACTAAATGCAGCTATACTATTTTTAATCCTACATTACAGTTTAGGGTTTTAATTAGAAATAGGAATGGAGGCACCCATAAATGTGTCACCTGTTTTTCCTTTAAGACTGCAAAACAGAAGTAAAAAGAGCAGAGAATTTGGAGAATGTAAGATCTATACTTGGATCATAATTATCTTACTAATTAGATATTTGACGTTGAGAAATACATTAACCTCTGTAACTTATGATATCCCTCATGTTTAAGTGGAGATTGCAAGACCTGCCACAAAGACTTACAGAGAGAATCTAATGAATGATGATTGTAAAGCAATTAACACAATTTATTAGTCATCCCATTCAACATTTATCATGTGCTACCAAAGTAAATAGATGAGAAATAGAATTGCAGAACTTTAAGCCCAAGGAAAGATAAATAAAGGTGCATAGAAAAGTAGTTGGGAGTTAAATTATTAGATTATTATGTATTATGTAGGTAAAGTAATTTATAGGAGGGCAGAGAGCTAAGCAGTGTATTTGAGCCTGGATTTGAGTTCTAGCAGTGTAACTCCACACTACTAAACAGAGAAAAAGTATGCATATGTATGCTAAGAACATTTTTATACATGAAAAACATAGTGAATCCCTGAAAGAATTTTTTTTTAAAGTTGGAGTCTTGCTCTGTCGCCCCAGCTGGAGTGCAGTGGCACAATCTCCGCTCACTGCAATCTCAGCCTCCTAAGTTCCAGTGATTTTCCTGCGTCAGCCTCCCAAGTAGCTGGGATTACAGATGTGTGCTCCATGCCTGGCTAATTTTTTAATTTTTAGTAGAGACAGGGCTTCACCATTCTGGCCAGGCTGGTCTCGAACTTCTGACCTCATGATCCACCCACCTCAGCCTCCCAATGTGCTATGATTACAGGCATGAGCCACCACATCTGGCCAAACCCCGAAAGAATTTAAGCAAAGGCATATTATTATTTGGTTTAAACTATATTCAAAAAGCATTCTGAAAGCAGTAAAGATGAATTTTGCTTTGTACTGAGAGAAGAAATTCTGGAGTCAACTGTTGAAATGCTACTGCAGTAATCCACAGAAGAAGAAAGAAGGATTAGACTAAGGTTGGGATAATTGAGAGAAGAAATATGTGAAATATTGATGTACAGAATTAAATAATTAGATATAGGTATAGAGGGAGAATAAATATTCAAACCTGACTCCTGAATATTTTTCCTTGGCAGGTGAATCATTGATTTTCACAATGACCAAGATTGGAAAAATCATGGAGAGCATGATAATGTAAAGGGAATATGACAATACGTTAATATTTGAGTATGTTAAGGCTGAAATTTGGTGTGATATCCATACCATACTAGTCCTATAGAATGTGTGATTCATGTGCTGGAGCTCAAAGAGGGCAATTTCGATTAAAGATGGAGAGGGACTTTATATGCTAAATTACTATTAACTCTCTGCCTTTCTATCTTAACTCACTCTCCATGGCCAGGCTCATGCAAGTATATAACTTCACCATCAAATGTTAATAATTTTGATTTTATTTATTTCTGTTCAGTATTGGTAAGTCGTATTTTTCTAGAACTATTTCTGGTTTCATCCAAATGACAATTAGATAGTTAAATTTATTAGCCAAACGTTGGTAGACAAAGCAATTTTTATACTTAGCAGGGATACTTTATATTATTGCTCTGAGCTCAAGATTTTAACCTGTATGGTCTGAGATCCTTTTATAAACATTAACTTCTTCTTTTCTTTTAGACCATCAATTCTCAATTAACTGTTCTATCACTCTAAGCAATTGTTAGGCATATAGGCATTAAGTTATATACTTGCATCAGCCTGACCATGGATAGTGAGTTAAGATAGAAAGGCAAAGAGTTAATAGTAATTTAACATATAAGTTTTATATCAAAATAGTAGACATGATAAAACATGGTAAAGTCTAATACTAATACCATGTAAAATAAACTGTGTGTTTAACGTGTTTCAGGCATTGTGTTAATCTTGCTATAGTAAATACCTCTTTAATATTTATTACAGACATATGAGTCAGTACTATTTTATAACTTATTAGAAAGGAATTCAGTTGTTTTTTTTTTTCAATTTTACTTTAGGTTCTGGGGTACATGTGCAGGTCAGGCAGCGTTGTTGCATAGGTGCATACATAACCAGGTGGTTTGCTGCCTCTATTCCCCCTTCATCTATATCTGGCATTTCTCCCCATGTTATCCCTCCCTCCCCTCCCCACCCCCCGCTGTCCCTCCCTTGGCCGCCACCCAACTGCCCCCAGTCTATGATGCTCCTCTTCCTCAGTCCACATGTTCTCATTGTTCAACACCCACCTATGAGTGAGAACATGTAGTGTTTGGTTTTCTGTTCTTGTGTCAGTTTGCTAAGAATGATGGTTTCCAGATTCATCTAAGTCCCTACAAAGGACATGAACTCATCATTTTTGTGGTTGAATAGTATTCCATGCTGTATATGTGCCACATTTTCTTTGTCCAGACTATCATTGATAGGCATTTGGGTTGGATCCAAGTCTTTGCTATTGTACATATGACCACAGTGAACATACTTGTGCATGTGTCTTTATAATAGAATGATTTATAGTCCTTTGGGTATAAACCCAATAATGGGATTGCTGATTCAAATGGAATTTCTATTTCTAGATCCTTGAGGAATCACCACAGTGTCTTCCACAATGGTTGAACTAATTTACACTCTCACCAACTGTGTAAGAGTGTTCCTATTTCTCCACATCCTCTCCAGCATCTGTTGTCTCCAGATTTTTTAATGATCGACATTCTAACTGGCGTGAGGTGATATCTCAATGTGGTTTTGATTTGCATTTCCCTAATGATCAGTGATGATGAACATTTTTTCATACATTTGTCTTCTTTTGAGAAGCATCTGTTCATATCCTTCGCCCACTTTTGAATGGGTTTGTTTGTTTTTTTCTCGTATATCTGTTTTAATTCTTTGTAGATTCCGGATATTAGCCCTTTGTCAGATGGGTAGGTCACAAAAATTTTTTCCCATTCTGTTGGTTGCTGATTTGCTCTAATAATTGTTGCTTTTGCTGTACAGAAGCTCTGAAGTTTAATTAGATCCCATTCATCTATCTTGGTTTTTGTTGCCATTGCTTTTGGTGTTTTAGTCATGAAGTCCTTGCCTATGCCTGTGTCCTGGATGGTTTTACCTACATTTTCTTCTAGAGTTTTTATGGTGTTAGGTCTTATGTTTAAGTCTTTAATCATCTGGAGTTAATTTTAGTGTAAGGTGTCAGAAAGGGGTCCAGTTTCTGCTTTCTGCACATGGCCAGCCAGTTTTCCCAACACCACTTATACAAGGAGTCCTTTCCCCATTGCTTCTTTTTGTTAGGTTTGTAAAAAATCAGATGATTGTAGATGTGTGATGTTGCTTCTGAGGCTTCTGTTCTGTTCCACTGGTCTATGTCACTGTTTTGGTACCAACACCATGCTGTTTTGATTACTGTAGCCTTGTAGTATAGTTTGAAGTCTGGCAGTGTGATGCCTCTGGGTTTGTTGTTTTGCTTAGGATTCTCCTGGCTATGTGGGCTCTCTTGTGGTTCCATATGAAGTTTAAAATGGTTTTTTTTCAGTTATGTGAAGAAGGTCATTGGTAGCTTGATGGGGATAACATTGAATCTATAAATTTCTCTGGGCAGTATGGCCATTTTCATGATATTGCTTCTTCTTAACCATGATCATGGAATGTTTTCCATCTGTTTGTGCCCTTTCTTACTTCATTGAACAGTGGTTTGTAGTTCTCCTTGAAGAGGTCCTTTACATCCTTTGTTAGTTGTATTCCTAGGCATTTTATTCTCCTTGTAGCAATTGTGATTGGGAGTTCAGTCTTGATTTGGCTGTCTGTTTGTCTGCTATTGGTATATAGGAACGCTTGTGATTTTTGCATATTGATTTTGTATCCTGAGACTTTGCTGACATGCTTATCAGTTTGAGGAGATTTGGGGCTGAGACAATGGGGTCTTCTAAATATACAATCATGTCATCTTCAAATAGAGACAGATTGACTTCCTCCTTTCCTAACTGAATACACTTTATTTCTTTTTCTTGCCTGATTGCTCTGGCTAGAAATTCCAATACTATATTGAATAGGAGTGGTGAGAGAGGGCATCCTTGTCTAGTGCCTCATTTCAAAGGGATTGCTTCCAGTTTTTGCCCATTCAGTATGATATTGGCTGGGGGTTTGTCATAAATAGCTTTTATTATTTTGAGATATGTTCAATCAATACCTAGTTTATTGAGAGTATTTAGCATAAAGGCCTGTTGAATTTTGTTGAAGGCCTTCTCTGCATCAATTGAGATAATCATGTGGTTTTTGTCTTTGGTTCTGTTTATGTGATGGATTATATTTATGGACTTGTGTATGTTGAACCAGCCTTGTATTCCTGGGATGAAGCCTACTTGATCATGATGAATAATTTTTTTGATGTGCTGTTGCATTCTGTTTGCCAGTATTTTATTAAAGATTTTTGCATCTATGTTCATCATGGATATTGGCCTGAAGTTTTCTTTTTTAGTTGAGTCTCTGCCTCATTTTGGTATCAGGATGATGTTGGTCTCATAAAATGTAGTTAGGGAGGATTCCCTCTTTTTGTATTGTTTGGTATAATTTCAGAAGGAATGGAACCAGTTCCTCTTTGTATGTCTGGTAGAATTCAGCTGTGAACCTGTTGTGACCTGGACTTTTTTTGGTTGGTAGGCTATTTATTGCTGCCTCAACTTCAGCCTTCATTATTGGTCTATTCAGGGTTTCAACTTCTTCCTGGTTCAGTCTTGGTAGAGTGCAAGTGTCCAGAATTTATCCATTTCTTCCAGATTTACTGGTTTGTGTGCATAGAGTCATTTGTAGTAATCTCTGATGGTGGTTTGTATTTCTGTGGAATCAGTGGTGATATCCCCTTTATCATTTTTTATTGCATCTATTTGATTCTTCTCTTTTTCTTTTTTATTAATCTGGCTAGCAGTCTGTCTATTTTGTTGATCTTTTCAAAAAAAAAACAGCTCCTGGATTTATTGTTTTTATGAAGGTTTTTTTCTGTCTCTGTCTCCTTCAGTTCTGCTCTGATCTTAGTTATTTCTTGTCTTCTGCTAGGTTTTGAGTTTTTTTGATCTTGCTCCTCTAGCTCTTTCAATTTTGATGATAGGGTGTGGATTTTAGAACTTTACCTGTTTCTCATATGGGCATTTATTGCTATAAATTTCCCTCTCGATACTGCTTTAAAGGTGTCCCAGAGATTCTGGTAAGTTATGTCTTCATTCTGATTGGTTTCGAAGAACAACTTCATTTCTGCCTTCATTTCATCGTTTATCCAGTCAACATTCAAGGAGAGTTGTTCAGTTTCCATGAAGTTGTGCAGTTCTGAGTAAGTTTCTTAATCCTGAGTTCTAATTTGATTGCGCTGTGGTCTGAGAGACTGTTTGTTATGATTTCTGTTCTTTTGCATTTGCTGAAGAGTGATTTGCTTCCAATTATGTGGTCAATTTTAGAATAAGTGCTATGTGGTGCTGAGAAGAATGTATATTCTATGGATTTGGGGTGGAGCATTCTGTATATGTCTATTAGTTCCACTTGGTCCAGCTCTGCATTCAAGTCCTGGATGTCCTTGTTAATTTTCTGTCTCTTTGATTTGTCTAATATTGACAGTGGAGTGTTGAAGTCTCCCACTATTATTATGTAGGAGTCTAAATCTCCTTTTAGGTCATTAAGAACTTACTTTATGTATCTGGGTGCTTCTGTGTTGGGTGTATATATATTTAGGATAGTTAGTTCTTCTTCTTGGATTGATCCTTTTACTCAATGCCCTTCTTTGTCTCTTTTGATCTTTGTTGTTTTGAAGTCCATTTTATCAGAGACTAGGATTGCAACCCCTGCTTTTTTTTTGTTCTCTATTTGCTTGGTAAATCTTCTTCCATTCCTTTATTTTGAGTCTATGTGTGTCTTTGTACAGAGATGGATTTCCTGAATACAGCATGCAGATGGGTCTTGACTTTTTATCCAGTTTGCCAGTCTGTGTCTTTTGATTGTGCATTTAGGCCATTTACATTCAATGTTAATATTGTTATGTGTGAAGTTGATCCTGCCATTTTGTTACTGGCTGGTTTTCTTGCCTGTTAGTTGACTCAGTTTCTTCATTGCATTTTTGGTTTTAGCTATTTGATGTGCTTTTGCAGTGGCTAGTACTTGTTCCTTTCCATGTTTAGTGTTTTTTTCAGGAGCTCTTGTAAGGCCAGTCTGGTGGTGATGAAATCTCTCAGTAATTGCTTGTCCATAAAGGATTTTATTTCTCATTTACTTACAAAGCTTAGCTTGGCTGGATATGAGATTCTGGGTTGAAAGTTATTTTCTTTAAGGATGTTGAATATTGGCCCTCAGTCTCTTCTGGCTTGTAGGGTTTCTGCTGAAAGATCAGCTGTGAGTCTGATTTGTTTCCCTCTGTGAGTGACCTGACCTTTCTCTCTGGCTTTTTTTCCTTCATTTCAACCCTGGTGAATCTGAAAATTATGTGCCTGGGGGTTGCTCTTCTTGACGAACATCTTTGTGGCATTCTCTGTATTTCTTGGATTTGAATGTTGGATTGCCTTGCTAGGCTGGGGAAGTTCTCCTGGAGAATATCCTGGAGCATGTTTTCCAGCTTGGATTCATTCTTCTCACCATATTCAGGTACACCAACCAAGCGTAGATTAGGTCTTTTCACATAATCCCATATTTCTTGGAGGCTTTTTTCATTTCTTTTCACTCTTTTTTTCTCTTGTCTTCTCTTTTTATTTCATTGATTTTCAATCTCTGATATCCTTTCTTCTGCTTGATCAATTTGGCTATTAAAACTTGTGTTTGCTTCACATAGTTTTTGTGCTGTGTTTTTCAGCTCCATAAAGTCGTTTATGTTCTTCTCTAAGCTGGTTATTTTAGTTAGCATTTCGTCTAACCTTTTTTCAAGGTTTTTAGTTTCTTTGCATTGGGTTAGAATGTGTTTCTTTAGCTCAGAAAAGTCTGTTGTTACCCACCTTCTGAAGCCTGTTTCTGTCAATTTATCATGCTCTTTCTCAGTCATGTTGATGAGGAATTGTGATCCCTTGAAGGAGAAGACATGTTTTGGTCTTTGATGGTTTCATCTTTTTTATGCTGTTTTTTCTCCATCTTCGTGGATTTATCTAGCTCTGATCTCAGGGACCTGCTTGATGAGGTCACTTGTCTGCCTGTTGAGGTTCTACTGGGTTTCCAGGGACCCCTTCAGGTTGCTAGGAAGGCTTCCTGTGTCTTTTTGTTTACACTGCGAGGTTAGGCCTGCCTCTTCTGCTGGCCTGGAGGTGCTGCTGGGTGATCAAGAACACCATCCTGTTGCTATGTAGGCTTCCTGTGTTTTTTGTTAAAACATGAAGACTAATCCCATCTCATTAATGGTGGGTTGCACCTTTCCTCTGCAGAGCTAGATCATTCAGGGTTCAGCTCAGAATGAGGCACTAGCTGCGTAACCCACTAGAGTTAGTGCTTCAGCCCTCTGGGGTTTGTGGGGGAGGGTAGGGACCCACCCTGCTGCACTGTCTGTCTCCCCACTTTCAGCTCCCTCTCTCTCCGGTCATGGGGGAGATGCCAGCCCAGCTACTCTGTCTGTCTTCCCGCTTTCAGCCCCTTCTCTCTGTGGGCAGTGGGAGGGGATGATAGCTTGGCCCGCAGGGTCTCCTGGTTGGCTTATGGGATTATGCATTTGCTTAGATCTGTGCCACAATCCAGGACACTGTCCTGGATTATTAGTCAACTCTGTGCTTGTAATTCCCAGCACTTGACTGACAAAGATCCCCTGTTCTGTGGATTGCTGAAGCTTTGGGGGAAGCACTGTATCTGAACTGGGGTGCCAGAGGGGGAGCCTCCAGCTCACCAGTCAGATGCACTTTCTGGGTGAATCAACACCCCTCCCCACCTCAGTCTGCCCTGTCTGGGCTTTACTCACTGTCCGACCAGACCGTTGAAATGCACCTGATACCTTGGTTGGAGTTAGGCAATCTCTCAATTTCTGCATCTCTCCCCCTGGGTGTTGTGCACTGGAGTTGTGTCTATTCGGCCATCTTGTTTCCTTCCCTTGCTTCATAAATTCAGTTTTAATAATACTAAGAAACTTCCTAAATGTCAAATATCTAATGTGAAAATTGTTAGGATCACTTATGTAAAACAAACAAAACAAAAACCATGACAAAAAGAGCCCAGGAAGACTCCGAAGAGAAGATTTTCATGCATAAATACCTGATAACAGAAACTATCACACAAGATGCTTGAAAAACACAACTTTCATAAAGGTCATTGCAACCTTACACAAACAATACTTCTGCATATACTTCAGCCCAATAACTGCCTTTCCAACTTCAAATCGGTGCCATCCTTGTTATACATTCTTGCGGCCAAGGATAATTATCTTAAAAAATTAAGTAATGCTTCCATTATTTTTTCTTTAAAAGCATTTCTCAAACCCCAGCACCTTAAAACATCTATTAGAGACAAATGTAAAACTTTCCAAACAGTAAACCCAGGCACAAGTGTATGCAGCCAATTCTGAAGATACTTCTATTTTTATTTTACCAATAATTTTAAAAACCAGCTTATTTAAAAAAGAAATATTTAACATAAGTCACCTGAACTAAAAGGAATTTGGGTTATTATATATTTACAGGAACATTCATTTATCTAATTTAATCTGAGTAGAATTCCTCAGGGAGTTTCTGGTTAACTATGCAGAATTTTTATCATGTAGGGACAACATATAACATAATACATGTACATGTGCATAAACACACCTAAACACATACACACATGCCGATAAAAATCTCATGGCTTTTATTTTAGAATTTTAAACATGAGATAGTAATACAAACTCAACAACTTATAAAAGACTGTTGAATTCAAGTTATATTTCTGGCAAAATAAGACCTGTTCACATGGCTAAACTTCATCTTCTTTCTCTTAGAGAAAAAGCAGATGACACCGTTATGTTAACTAAATAACAAATAGGGAGAGGCTCTCCAAAAGAAGCAAAGCAGAGGTAAAAGGATGAGACAATTCGAGGACTAATAGGAATGATAATCTAATGAAGGCTGAGCACCAAAATTTTGAGTAAAGCAGTTTGGTTTCAAAAAAATATCTTTTATCCTTATTCTTCCCTATTTTTAGTTTCAATTGAATTTAGGGTTAAATTTTCAGTGTTTATATTTTAGCAATGATGATTTGAATTGTACAAGAAAAGTAAAATCTTTAAGTGATATGAAATTTTTAGTAACAAATCTATCTTTTGTTTGCCAGTCTGGATTGCTTGATTAGTAAATGCAAGAGAGAAAACATTTTAGCACTTTTATTTTATTTCATTTCTTACTTTTTCTGGTCCCTGAGTGGCAGAAAAAGCAATACTTTCCTCAGAAATATGGCAAACAAAATTTATTTTATTTCTGTTCAGTATTGATAAGTCTTATTTTTCTAGAACTATTTCTGGTTTCATCCAAATGACAATTAGATTGTCAAATTTATGAGCCAAAAGTTGGTAGACAAAGCAATTTTTATACTCAGAAGGGATACTTTATATTATTGCTCTGAGCTCAAGATTTTAACCTGTATGATCTGAGATCCTTTTATAAACATTTATCTACTTATTTTCTTTTAGACCATCAGTTTGTCAATTAACTGTTCTATCACTCTAAGCAATTGTTAGGCAACTTAAATTTACATTTCTAAAACGTGTCTAGGTTGTTGATTCCCATTGAACTGTTATAATTTTTAAAACTGTTAACTTGAATGCCTTATAAGACTTCAAAAAATCTTTTTTGTCTTGGCTAAAATGCCATAAAAATGAGTTTTCTCACAACACCCGCAGAAGAGTCAGCATATACAAAGTAGGAAAAAAAAAAAAAAAAAAAAAAAATGTAGAAAGAGAACTTAAAAGGCTCTACATATTAATTCTGTAGTTGGAGGTTTTTGTAGAGAGTTTTCATGATGATCATTTGAACTGTGAATTTTCTTTTATTTAATTTGCCCATCAATATAAAAATGTACACGAGAATGACTCATAATATATAGCCAGCTGGAGCCCCAGAAAACCTGGCATGTGTTAATGTTAATGAATCCCATTCCATTTTATATTAATCACTTGAGAGCAAAGGAAAATCCGTAAGTTCTGTCAGGGAATGTTAGGAGTTTGGACCAGTGTTTCAGATAGTGACAGCTGCTGCCCTGGTGGCTTTTAACTAGCCATTCTATACTGACTATTTAAAATGTTTATTTTTGGTCTCAGAAAAAATCCCAAAGTAAATATATCAGAGAATACATGCTTTACACACAGAAATTTTGGAAAAATAAGAGCACTCAGACCAGAAAGACATTTGTCTTTATAACAGATACAAACTTTCCAGAAAAGGCAGTCTTTCACCATCCTAGACAGGATGTAAAGTCATGTAATAAGACTCCCTTATCCAAATCAGATCCTGAATAAAGTAAATATCTTCAAGCAAAAAGAAGGCTTAGCCTGAAAGAAGACTTACCAGGGAAGAAATGGTGAGCTGTGGAAGCAGAGAGCTCTAAGGGGTCAAATGAGTACCACACACTGATTTTAGAAATGGTTGATTTTCAGCAGAAGTGATCTTGCAGTCCTGCTTCTGGACAGTATTTATGTCAGCTTAAATAACAAAGGGAGAGTTATTCCCTAAGATAAAATGATATTTATCTGGAAATGGGAATATGCACACCATAGTAAATGTGTACCTATTCAGAAAGGTAAAGGAAAACAAAGATTTAAGAAAAAAATGAGGGTGATTACATAATTATCTTGAGATAATTATTACCTTGGATACAATAACCAATCACCAGGGTGGTTCTATTCTGGGGTTGGACAGGCAGTTGCTAGGCAGATGTCAACGCAGAAGTATTTATTTTGTGTTAGGTTGTGATGGCGTTTGTGCAAGATTGTAGTCTTTGTGATACTTTTTTATTTATCAGGCATTTATACATGAGAATTTTCTCTTTATTACCTTTCCTAGCCTATTTGTCAAGATTTTTGTTGTTATATTTGCTTTTTGTTGTTTGTGTACATTTTTTTCTTCCATATGTGACTCCCAGAAGTTGAACCTGATGAAAAGATACTTGAATATAACAAGACAAAGGAAAATATATGTTCAAAGTTATGATTGTATACCACATTATTGAGGAATGTAAATCACAAAATTAGTACCTTGAGCAGGGGAATACATAGATCTTAGAAAAAGTAAAAACGTGTAAAATTTTCTGGTTAGATGAAACAATCTAGACATGTCAAAAAGAGCTAAGAGTACAGAATCAAATTTTACTAGAGGAAAAGACTGTGTTTTTAGGTATTAAGATTAATATTTAGCATCAGGCCATAAGAACAGAGTTACAACTGGGGGAAAATATTACAAGAGCTAATAAAAAAGTTGAAGGAGAAAGTTACTATCTCAGCCCTCTCAAGGGGAGAAAGAGGAAGAGCAGAAGGCAATGATGCATGAACTGCAAATCACATGAACTTCTTAGATATGAATCTGAGAAGCTTCAAGAGGAAAATTCTATCTTGAGATGTAAAATTATGATTCTACATAAAAAAAGAAGCATTTCAAACCTGAAACTAGGGAAATTAAATGAAGTCTATAAACAGAAAAAGACTGCAGAAATTCAAGATCAAAACCTTTTGCAGATTTTCTGAGAGCAGATCAATATTTTAGGAAAGTCTAGTTGTTTGTAAATAAATAACTATGGCAGATGAAATAATCTTACAATAAACCCTCATAACACATGTTTACCTACATAACACACCTGTATATACTGTACATGTACCCCTGAACTTAAAAGCTAAACAAACACTACATATTTAGTTTTATATCAGTGTATTTTTAATATCAATGATAAATGTTTACAAAGACTTATAAATAAGTTCCTTTAAGTTATAGCCAACTTGGTCACACACAAAATTTCTTTTATAAATTCATCCTTCACAAACCTTTGGCAACATGTGTGAAACTTGTACATATGTGGACTTTTGCTTTGTCCTACAATTACTCTTTCTTAAATAAACAGTCATTTTAATTTAGGACAAAAATTTGCCACACAATTTTATTTCTTATACAAATTATTCTTATTTATTTTTGACTTTTCTTACCAAAAATGCTTTTTTATATTTACAACTTTCTTCTCATCGCTCTTTCCTACTTACTGAGTCCTTTCTATCTTGTTTCTATTCCTTCCTAAATTTATTTTTTGTAATAGCCTTTAAAGAATATGTAAATTAGACAAAATTGATTTTTTTTCCTCCATAAAGAACACATATTTGTGCCTTTCATAAGATTTTTCTCATTAAAGCACATCTAATTTTTCAGGTACAATTTATGGACAGAATTACATATATTTTAATTAGAATTTTAACTTTTAGTAACATTTTCTCATGAAAACCTAGGAAGCAAGGAATTTTAAACTGTCATATATCAGTATTTTGTAGATGAGAATCATTTTATAATTTTAAAACACAAGTCTTATGCTTAATGTATGGGCCACACAAAAGTTCATCAAGTTGTCGTGTGTCCTAACCACAAACATTCAAACTACAAAACAGAACGAGAAGCTGATGTTTCCACACTGTAGACAGCATTCACCAAAACATCATAATAAGTCTCTATGTCTTGAGATTCAACTCTCTTAATGCCTATCTTTTCATTTGACATGATAATGGTCATTTGATTTATTCAATTGTTAGCCTTTAAGCCTAAGTTCACAGCTCAGAATCATTATGCAAACTGGGATTGTCATATAACTATTAGTTTTAGTTTGTATTTTTCCTTTTAAAGCTTTGTATCTGTTACTTATTAAATTTTCGCAGAAGTGCAATTCCTAACACAATAGTGCTAACCCCGCCCTTGGAGATGTTAGCAAAAGACTATGAAATAGATGAAATTGAACTTCATAATGAACTCTAAGTGGACTTAACCTGAAAGTCATTCCCTTCAAACCTCCCTAGTTGCTAAAAGGGTTTTGACCTTGACCCTTAGTTACCAATTACTTCTTCCAATGTGGGACCAGATCAGAAACCTGGGACAGGTCCATCCTGATGCTCGTGAACAATCAAAACCTACCTACAGGATGCTTAATCATTGAGGCTCTTGGAGAAATAACTTTATCAAAAGGGAGAAATGTTAATGCTGTGAGAATAAAAATGGAGTTATTTACATTAAACAAAAACAAAAAACAAACCCTGACAAATAGAGCCAGGAAAGGCCATGAAGAGAGGATTCTCAAGCATGAATGCTTGATAACAAAAACTACCAGAAAATACTTTGCAAAAACCACAACTTCTCACAAAGATCATTACAAACTCATACAAAAACACACTTCTGGGAAAACATTTTCCCAGCAACTGCCTGTTCAGCCCCAGAATGGTGCCACCTTTGTTATTGATCCTTATAGCCAAGGATAATAATCTCAAAATAGTTATATAATCCTCATGTTTTTCCTTTAAAAACATTTGTCCTTCTTTACTTCCATGAATATGCACATCACTTACTATGGCATGCATCTTTTCATTGCAATGTCTTATTTTCAAAAAGATTTTTTTTTTATTTTAGAAAACCTCTGTCTGTTACTTAGATTGACTGTAAAGAGGGAAGAAGCTGGAGTTCAAACTTAGTCATTCTTTACCACTGTGTTATCCTGTTAACCACTATGTTATTCTGCTTCTCAAAAATAACCAAATAAGGAAGCAGGGAAGAACAGAAACTGCCAAGATTTAGAGAAAGCAGGAATAAAGTATCTGTAAATCTTGGTGAGGTTGAAGAACAGAGGTGAAGTTTGAAATCAGGTGAAGGATAGGCAGTTGTAGCTTGAAAGTGGAATAGCATGTATTAAGACTTCAGGGATAGAGCAGTTCAGGAAATGAGAAAATTGAGGGTGCAGTATTGGAAGCAAATGGCTTAAGTGGAATAAAAGTGAAGGTTAATAGCATAGAGATAAAACTAGAACAATGAAGCTATGTTGCCAAATTTTACATGCACAGAATTGAGAGCAGGGCAAATGTTGAGTTTCTTGGAGAGAGAACATAATATCAGTGTTAACATCACTGAAGAACTGGAGGGAAGGATATCCCTATGTGGAGAGACTATAAAAGAGGTTAGAAAAATAATTATTTATTTATTGAATTTTCAAACTTTCCCTTTATATGCCTCCCTTAAGTGCTCATGCCTAGAATTACACTCATTTTCTTTTTCTTCTGACAGGGCAAGAAAAAAATAAATCTGCCAGAAAGTCAAGTTGATTTTCCTTCTTTGAGTTTGATTTCATAATCTTCCTCTCCCACATTTTCAGTCTTTGCTGACCTTCTGTTTTTCAAAACCTCCTGAGTCTCTAGAGTTATCCATCTAACCTGACCTTGTGGTATTTAACCCACTGCCTTTATTTAATATGCTCTGACTCACACCTAGTCTTGACCTGTGTATTATATACTGACAGTTGCCCTACAGACCAGATTCACTGCATTCTGGTAACTTTCTGCTCCTTCAGACTCCTTGGTCCTGACCTTACATATCCTCCTTATTTTTTATATAGGGCTCTTGGCTCCCTAAGCTGGATGTGAATGAACATTTCATGTTTTCTTGGCGAGGAAAAAAAAAACTACTTTCTGCTTGCCCTGAGTTAGAAGAAATCCCTGCAAAGGCAATCTCTGCAATATTAAAAGACTGCCATTTTAAAAATAATAAAGTATGTATTATGGAAGACAAATGCCTCTGATTTGGCATTGGAGAATTTTAGATTTGCAGCTCAGCAGGGCTTTGGCTTTTATAAGCTTCTCTCATTATGAAATTAATTATTTAAATAATTACAACAATGTAAATGAACCATCATCTCAAAATAGAACCCAATTTACTCCCTGCTAGTCCCCTAAGGGGCCTTTTTCTGTAGTTCAGTGTAACCATGTCATCACTCCAATTTACCAATTTGTGTTTCTTGCTTTATGGATTAAGCACTGTGGGGGCTATCATATTCTAACTATCTTTGTTTCTCCTTTTTCTTTATTACCATGTTAGTATTTTACCAACAACTGACCAACTTTGGTGGGAGGCAGAAAGTGATAACAGTATGTCCACAGGGCAATTCAGGTTAAATATATGTACATTTAATTATGTACACTTGGATTTAACATTGTAATTGGGAGTTCTGGAAAGGCATTAGAATCTCAGTATATTACTAACAGCATGGTGCTTGGATTTTTCAAAGAAGAGCTGATACGGGACTAATGAGATATACTATCAGATATCTGGCTTTGCCTGAAATTGCCTTCTTCACTCTTTCAATAAGTAGTAAAATTTCACTAAGTCTCTTATCTTGATGATATTCCTTTAAACTGAAACCCTTAATGCTACTAGGTGATTTGAAAACTAAGTTTGAAATGTATAACATGATTCCGTACTTGTTAAAACCTTGGAATAAGCAGAGCTAGATAAACACAGTAGTCCCCCTTTATCCATGGTAGGATACATTCCAAGAACCCCCCAGAGGCTTAAAACTGTGGAAAGTACTGAACCTTACATATACTATATTTTTTCTTATGCTTACATATCTTTGGTAAAGTTTAATTAATAAATTAGGCATAGTACCAAACTAGAAACAATAGTAATAAAATAGGAAAATTATAACATTATGCCAACATCCTGTATTTTGTGCTTTGGGATCATTATTAAGCAAAATAAGGGTTACCTGAAGACAAGGACTGTGACACCATTACAATTGATCTGATAACTGAGTCTACTAAGTGACAACTGGATATGCTGAACAAAAGGATGACTTACATTCCAGGTAGGACAAAGTGGGGTGGCCTGATATGAGATTTCCTTATGCTTCTCAGAAAGGCTTTCCATTAAAATTTATACATTGCTTATTTCTGGAATTTTCCATTTGGTATTTTTGAATGAAACTTAACTCTGGGTAACTGAAACTGTGGAAAGTAAAACTGCAGATAAAGGGCAACTATTGTACTAGATTTTATTTGTGTGTGTGGGTAGAAGGTGAAGCTAAAAGAAAGCAGTATAATAGATAAGAAAAAATAGTTTCAAAAAGTATGACAGATAAGGAAAAAACCCATTGTTTATATGACATATATACAAGGGTTTTACATCTTGCACGTAAAAAGATAACTACATATGAGCTAATCAAACGATGATTTCTAATAATCTAGTGAAGGTAGAACTTCAACCAACTGTTCTTCACTAACTCCTTAAAATAGCTTTTGCTGCCAAACTAGTCATCATCTGTAGGAGTTCAGTCAGGGCGGTGGGAAAAATTGTAAAGTGAATGTAAACCTTCTTGGAAAGCCAGAGGCTCTTGCAAAAGCCTTGGAATAGGATTTGGCTGAAGGCAGGCAAATTCTCTTATTGGGTGCCTAAAAGCTTAAGTTAGATAACTAGGGGATATCAAGAAGCTAATATAAATAAGTTAGTTTACTTAGGCCTCAAAACTTGGCTTTTAATCATCTGTAAGACTGCTGTCTATGGGGAGGGCAACCATGTTAATTATCCACAAGTGTGTTAATGCAAAAACTTCTGTCATTAAATCTATACTGAATAAATGCCCAAAGTGCCAGCTTCTGAAGGCTGCCGCTGCTAACACTTTATAGAACCCTCCTTGATATCTGTGAGAGGCCTGAACCCCTAGCCTGCTCTTTCACTGTATATCTGTGTCTGAGTGCATTTGTTCATCCATGGCTGGGTCAGGGTCTGCAGGTCCAACCTGACAATCATCTAACACAAGTCAGACTTCTAAGGGTATAGAGTAGATTGTCTGGGGGAGCAGGATATATACTTGGAAGTGTCCACAGTTTTGACAAGAAAATAATGGTTTTGTGGTGGTTTCAAGTTGATGGAATCTAGGAACTCAGAAAGCATACTAAAACCCATAAGAATCAAGAGAGGTGGGCAGTGTAAAAAGAGGAAGTCTGAAATGATGAGATCAAAGGCATGAGGTAGGTCTTATCCGGGTTTTAACAATTTGGGCCACATTCTTAGTTATTTCAGAGATGTTTGTGTTGTATAAATAATGTAAATTTGGGTGACATATGACTATTACAGAAAAACAAAAACATGACTTTTACTGCATTGGTATTACATTCCTAGAAAATATAGTAGCTGGTAAATCCATGAGTAAAAAGAAATATACAAAAAAAAAAAGTAGAGAGGCTGGGCATGGTGGCTCACACCTATAATCCCAGCACTTTGGGAGGACAAGGTGGGTGGATCACTTGAGGTCAGGAATTCAAGACCAGCATGACCAACATGGAGAAACCATCTGTACTACAAATACAAAATTAGCTGGATGTGGTGGTGCATGCCTGTAATCCCAGCTACTTGGGAGGCTGAGGCAGGAAAAGCGCTTGAACCCTGGAGTTGGAGGTTGCGGTGAGCCAAAATGGTGCCGTTGCACTGCAGCCTGGGCAACAAGAGCGAAACTCTGTCTCAAAAAAAAAAAAAGTAGAGAGTTGGGGAAGACATATAAAAGGTAATTATGTTAGAAAATAGTCTCTCAATCTCCGCATTCCTTAATTGGCTTTTATATTTAGTTTTGGTGCTTCTGTATATATCTCTGTGTGATATCTCAATATTAATTTCCAATACATTAATTCTCTCAATGACTAGATATACTTATGAGTGCTATTGATTACCTCAAACTTTTGTGTAAAAAGCATCACTAGTCCTAAAAAGGGACATTTCAGTAAGATGAAGATATCAATCCATGAGAAACGTGTTTTGATTCAAAACCCTCTGTACCCCATAAAAGCGCTTCAAAATATAAAGTAAAATTTTGTAAAAGCAAATGGGGTAGATAGCCACATTCATAGTTTGACACTTTAAGATATCTTCTTCAGTAGCTGGTAGATGAAAGTGAACCACAGAAACAAACATCTGTCAGATTAGGAAAGTAAAAAGAGGGCACTGACTTCAAGGAACATGTTCTAATTGGATTGTGTGGGACATTGCATCCAACAATGAAAGAAAATAGTTTATTCAAATGCACATAAGAAAGTCATCAAGACTGACAATATGCTGGTTTATAAAATAAGACTTAACAATTGCAATGAATTGAGAGAATTTAAATTATGGTCTCTGACCACATTGAAATAACCTACAAAATCCCCAAGTTTGTGAAATTATGCAATATATTTATAAACAACTTAATTATCATCTTAAAGATGATAAAATCATAATATAATATTAAAAAGAACTAATTTCGATTAATTTGACAACTTGAATAAAATGGACAGTCATCTGAACATATACAAGTTATTAAAAAATCACACAAGAATAAATTGAAAAAAATAATAGTGCTGAATTTGTTTTTAAAAATAAATTCTAAAATTAAATATTTGCCTGTGGATAAAATCCCAGATAATTTACTTATTATTTTTTATACTTGAAAAATAAATAATATCAAAATACACAAAGCAAAAATTTCCAAAATTAAATGGAAAAATAGAATAATTCTAATCTTCACAGATAATTTAACATTGTTTTCTCAGCAATTAATAAAACACATATTTTTAAAACACTATAAAGACATAGATAACCTGATCAATACTGTCAACCTTTGCCCAAAACAATATTTGTAGGATATTACTGCTTCCAGCAACTGCTAAATATATAATTCTTACAAATGAAAAATAACAGAAGCAAGGACATAGACCTGAAGATACAATGTTATTTAATTTATGATTAAGGTATCACAGCAATGTAATAAGGAAAAGACATACTTTTTCCATAATTAATTCTGGACTAATTGGATATCCATATGGAAAAAGGAAACTAAATATTGACATCTATTTCAAGCTACATATTTACTTGCATGAATATGTGAAAAGATGATTAATATTTCAAAGAGAAAACACAGGAGAATATCTTCATGACCTTGGCATAGGCAAAGTTTTCTTAGGCTATCAACAGTGTTAACCATAAAAAAATGTTGTGATGTGGACTATATTAAAATAATCATTTCTGTTTAGTAAAAGACATTATTAAAGGGTATAAAAGCAAGCAAAAAAATGGAAGCAGTTATTTGCAGTATCTTTTGCAAACAAAGGTCTTGTCTCCAGAATATATAAAGAACTTCTATGAATCTTTAAGAGAAAGACAAAATCACAACAGAAAAATGGATTAAGTCTTTAAACAGACACTTCACAAAAGGAGAGTATCAAATTACAAAATAAACATGTAAGAAATGTTTATTTGCCATCAGATAAATGGAAATTAAAATCACAGCATAATAATACTGCACAGTCATTAGGCATATTTAAAAAGAAAAGCACAAAATACCAAGTAGAATCAATAGAAACTCTCAAACTCTGCTCTTAGCAGTTAAAAAAAAAAATCACACAAGAATAAATTGTGTGATTTAAAAAAACCCAAACTCATCATTTATTTTTTTGACAATTTTTTTGAAATGTAGTTTACATGCTATACTATTTGACCATTGAAATTGCACAGTGAATTTTAGCATAATCACAGATGTGTGGAACCATCACCATTGTCAACAGTGTAACATTTTTGTCACTTTGAAAAGAAAGCCTGTACCCTTTAGCTGTCCACCTCTACCCAGTCTCAGGAAAACTGTAATCTGATTTTGTTTCTATAGATTTACCTATTCTGGGCATTTCATCTGAATAAAATTGTGTAACAGGCAATATTCTTGGTCAATACAGGCTTTCACAACAAACTACTGTAAATTAGGTGGTATCTAAACAACAGACATTTATTTCTCACAGTTCTGAAAGTTAGGAAGTTCAAGATCAAGGCAGCAGCAGATTTGGTGTCTGGTGTTGGTTTTCTTTCTGGCTTATAGAGGGTGCCTCCTCGCTGTGTTTTAACATAATAGAGAGGTTTAGCTAGCTCTCTGAGGTCTCTTTTATAAGGGCACTGACTCCATTCATGAGGATTGAGGCCACATGACTTAATCACCTCTGAAAGGCCCTACCTTCTAATACCATCAACTTAGGAATTAGGTTTTAACACATGAATTTTGATTCCACACATTCAGACCATAGCATTCTGCTCTGACACCCAAGATTACTTTATTCCTGTTTGATGTCCAAATTACAGTTCATTGTATGAATATACCACTTTTTGTTTATTCATTCATCAACTGATAGACATTTGGGCTGTTTCCACAATTTGGCTGTTATAAATAATACTGCTGTATATATTTGTGTTCATATTTATAGGTGGGTATATGTTTTCATTACTTTTAGGTATATAATTCTTAGTTCCATGAGAGTTATAGAGGTATATAACTAGTTATATGATTTTTAAGTATTATATAACTTAGAATAGATAGATCATATAGTAACTCTCTGTTTAATAATTTGAGTAAATACAGGCTGTTTCCCAAGGTGACTGCAACATTTTTTACATCCCCACTTCAGATGCTTGTTATTATATGGCTTTTTTACTAGCCATTCTAATGGATTGGAAGTGGTATGCCATTGTGGTTTTGATTTGCATTTCCCTGATGTCTAGCCATGTTGAGCACTTTTTTTTTTTTCCACATGCTTACTGGTTATTTGTATACTTTACTTGGAAAAATGTCTGTTTGAATATTTTTCCCATTCTTATTTGGATTGTCTTTTTGTTATTGAGTTATCAGAGTTCTTTATATGTTCTGGATACAAATCCCTTATCAAATGTATGAATTACAATATTTCTGCTAGCCTATGGGGTTTTTTTTTTACTGTCTTAATGGTGTCCTGTGAAGCAAAAAAGTTTTTTTCACTTCGATTAAGTCCAATTTATCTACCTTTGGTGTCATACCTAGTAATTCATTGCTGAACCCAATAGCATATAGTTTACCCCTATGACTTCTTGTAATAGTTTTATAGCTTTAGCTCTTATATTTCGGTCTTTGACTATTTTAAGAAAATTTTTGTGTATATTTGAATTAAGGGTCTGACTTCATTCCTTTGTATGTAGCTTCACAGTTGACACAATATCATTTGTTGAAAATACCATTCTTTTTCTCATGGCATGATCTTGACACCCTTGTTAAAAATCAGTTGACCATAGATGTGTGGTTTTACTTATGGGCTCCCAATTGTATTCCATTGACTTACATCCTTCTGCCAGTTCCACACTGTGGTGATTATTGTTGCTTTGTGTTAGATTTTGAAATTAGAATGTGTGCGGCTTACTACTGTGTTTTTTATTTTCAAAATTATTTTGAGTCCCTTGCAATTTTATAAGAATTTTAAAAGCGGCATGTCCATTTCTACAAAGAAGTTTTTTGGGGTACTGATAGGGATTGCATTGAAACTGTAGAGATGTAAACAGTTTGGGAGTGTTGCTATCTTAACAATGTTAAGTGTTCTGATTCCATAAATACAGAATTTTTCTTCAATTATTTAGATGTTCAATTTATTTTAAGAATGCTTTGTAGATTTTGTAGTGTAAGTTTTGCACTTCTTTTTCATATTTATTCCTATTTTATTTTTAGATACTATTGTAAATTGAATTACTTTTTAAATTTCATTTTCAGATTGTTCAGTGTGTGTATAGAAATAAAATTGATATTTGTATATTGATTTTGTATCTGTCAACTCTGCTGAATTTATTAGTTATAAGTTTATTTTATGTTATTTATTTTTTTGAGACAGGGTCTTTCCCTGTCACCCAGGCTAGGGTGCAAGGCAGGAGTGCAGTGGTGTGATCTTGGCTCACCACAGCCTCAAACTCCTGGACTCAAGTGATTCTTCAACCTTACTCTCCCCAGTAGCGGGGACTACAGGCGTGTGCCACCATACCCTGTTAATTTTTGTATTTTTCATAGACTTGTTTTAGAATGTATAATGCAGAATTAATAGGAGTAAAAGTTGAGGAAAGTATATAGATTGGAATTGGGTTGGAGTTTGGAGTGAGTGGCGCCTCACGGTATTTAAGTTTGATGACTATGTGAAAAATGTAGATTAAAAACATACTGTTTTATAGATACATTCACATAGTATAGCTATTTTGGCATTTTAAAAAAATTTTTATGTATAATCTTTTGACCTAGACACTGCTCTGAGAGAAATAAGGAAAGAAGTACTCAATTTTATAATTAATTTGGGGATTATAGAAGCCCATTTAGATAGACTGAGACAATGATTGTTATCTTTTAAATTCATATTTTATATCTCTTCATCATTAGCCTTATATATAGTCCAGGTTACTTTTTAAAAAATGAACAAGTGATTAATATATTTAAAGTCAAAATGGATCTAGGAATTAGGTTGGAAAAAAGTGATGCATGCAGTCATTCAGGAATCTGGAGATACTATTTCACCACATTTTCTAAAATTGTCTTCAAATGTATAAAAGAAATAGCACTTTTATTTTTATATCACTGTTTCCCCTTTTTCTCTTAACAAGGATGGTGAGCAGTGACATTAATCTGTTGACTGTTACTGAATATATCAGATATGCTTCATAAATGTACACCTGCTGTGCTGCTGAAAGAACCTAGTATTTTCTGATGCTCCATTGAATACAATGGACTGACAGCTTAAAGAGGCAGAAAGAAAGATAGGTGGGAGGAAAGTCCAAGAGTAAATGGGTTAATAATATACTATAATACACTCTTCATTGAAACCAGTTATTACTGAAAAGAATGGAGGAACAACAAATTCTTAAATAAAGGCTATCTTATGAAATGCAATAACACTGGAACTTGTGCTAAATAGCTATACTCCTCAGACTGAACCAATTATAATTTCCTAAATACATGGTACTATGGTTTAAAAAAAAAATCTGAGTTTTTTTAGAGGTGATGGCCTTGAACATGAACTAGCCAAGTTATGCATCATACTTAATATTAAAATGCAAAGAATTTATATCGAAAAATGGCATATTATACTCCCCTATGTAACATTACATTTTTAAAGTTTCAACAAAAGGCCTATAAAACCTCTGTATATAACTGCATAATGGTTCCCAATTGTTCTGAAAATAGCTCAGTCCATGGAAAACATTATAAAGAAATCTCATTCAGTCCTAAATATATCTATTCCTTTGACATAGTCATAGCAATTCAAGCATGAGAAGGAATACAAAATAGGCCGTATGAAACCTGAAATGAGATTTTCCTGTATTTTAAAATTATGTGTCCCTTTAAGAAGTGAGAAGATTTGGAGATAATTCAATTTAAGCTTACTAGAAACACAAACCTTAAGGGTGAAGGCATTACAGTAATTAGTCTTTCTTTCTTAATTATAGTTGTGGATATGTGCTTTCTTTTTTTTCTTGGTGATTTCTGAATATTTTACTATTCAATAGAAAAGTCTTATAAATTAGAAATAATTGAATATTTTTCACTTAAGCAGAATACAGAATGTCTACATCCTTCAGATTTATATTTATTATATCAAATGTGTACTAATAACAAAATCTTTCTCCTTATAGAAAAATACCTAGTTCGTCAATTAGTAACAATAATCAGAATACTAATAGAATAAAGTTTTCCTATGCATTTTGTTAGTTCTTCTAATTTCTGTGGTGAAGAAAAAGTATTTTAATAACATTCAGATATTATTACAATAAGCTTTTAATAATATATTTACATTTTAAAATATTTCACAGTACGTTTTGCTGAATTATAATACAATTAATTACTTTGGTCATTGTTGTATTCATGAAAGTATACTATAATTCTTTCTCTCAATGATGTTTAACCTATCTGCATAATTATTATATTCCAGATAATTATTACTTTCCCCCTTAAATTTTTCTTGGCTAAATTTTACATACTCAGTCCCTTAAACTTTATTTTCTTTCCTAGGAATACTACTCTGGGTTGTCCAGACATCTTAAGAGTTCATCTTTTAGGAGAGATTTTTCCATTTCAGGGATAGTGGTGTTAGAGCTTGATTTATAGCATTTTCTGATTCTGTGGTGTATATATATTTCCCAGCATTATTTCATTCTAAGAGATATACATTTGGCTTTTGAGAGCTTATAGAAGGGTTCAATTCATCATCGAATCTATTTATTCCTTTTGTTTCTGATCAATTGCTTTATAACCTATTAGATTATGCTATGATTATTTAAGAAATTATTTCCATGTTATTAAGTAACCCCTGAATTGCTCTTGTTATTTCATTATCACTATATGTATGTATGATTTTCTACATTAGAGCATGATTTCAGTGAAAGTTAGCAACTATTCTATCTTTGAATTGATATTGACTTTCTCAACACAATTTCCTATTCCAACAGTCCTTGACTTTTTTATAAATGTTCATACATCAGCATGATTTAATTATTCCATTTCCTCTTTCACTTTTTTTTTTTCATTATACTTAAGTTCTGGGGTACATGTGCAAAACGTGCAGGTTAGTTACATAGGTATACACATGCTGTGGTGGTTTGCTGTACCTGTCAACCCATCATCTACATTATATATTTCTCCTAATGCTATCCCTCCCCTAGCTCATAGGCCCCTATGTGTGATATTCCCCTCCCTGTGTCCATGTGTTCTCATTGTTCAACTCCCACTTATAAGTGAGAACATGTGGTGTTTGGTTTTCTGTTCTTGTGTTAGTTTGCTGAGAATGATGGTTTCCAGCTTCATCCATGTCCCTGCAAAGGACATGAACTCATCCATTTTTATGGCTGCACAGTATTCCATTGCATGTATGTGCCACATTTTCATTATCCAGTCTGTCATTGATGTGCATTTGGCTTGGTTCCAAGTCTTTGCTATTGTGAACAGTGCTGAAATAAACATACATTTCTTGATTCAACAAATGAAATAAATTCTCTTCTGAATTACTTCTTCCACTCCTCTGACCACTTTTTTTAGGCCCTCATCACAAGCTCCTCTTCCTGTAACAATTCTATAACTGAGTGTTTCCTACATTTCAATATATAAAATAATAAGAGAGTATTTTTTATACATGTGGTCTCCTGGACTTGACTAACAAATTCTGATTTAGTAGGTTTGCCTCCCACTTTAGGTGTAGCATTTTTGTAAGCACCAAGGTGATTTTCATGTGGATGGATGATTCATGGACCAGATTTTGATAAACAGTTGATAAATCCTTTTCTTTAAGGCTCATCTATTGCCCTTTCCTTTAGTGATGTTATCTTCTCTAGCTTAAATATGCCATGGACCTAAAAATCTACATCTGAAGTCATGTCAGAACATATTTATGAAACACACCCTTTAAAGCTTTGAAGATGTTAGCATAACACCAAGAACACTGGCTAAATGTGACAAAATGTTTTATTTGTATTTATTTACAAAACTATAGTGGTATTTAGCAGATCAAACTTTTCATAGGATTCTCCCCAAAATCAGAGAGATAACTCACACAAGAAAAAACTAAAACCAATGTTGTTTAAAAAAACAAAAGCGAAAAAAATAGTGGTAATACATAAAAGTGGTATGAAGTTGCTTAGAGAAAAATGTTTTGATTTGTTTCCAGATCTTTAGGTGTACTAAAAGGTCTTCATCATTGTTTTACAATTTTTGGCATCTCATAGAAGAAAAAAATATGCTGTCAATTAAAAGCCACCTAATTTCAAAACTGTAATAGTTCTGCTCGACTAGTTATATGAATAGCTAGTGGTTTAAGCTATCTAACCCTTAACCTGCCTATCCTTGAAAGAGGCATGCAATTGTATACATGTTAAGCCTATAGATCCCTGACTAATATGACTTAGGCCTTATTAAGTACCAACTAACAGACTTTTTGGAAGCTCATTAGGGAAACAAGTTAGCTCACTAAATTGCCACTCTTTTGTAATCTCTGTCTTTTTAAGCCAAATTGGTGCATATCTTGCATTAATATCTGCTACTAACTTGGAAGGCATTGCACTCTCACATCAGCAGTCTCATCCTCACATTCAACTCTCCCCAAAATATTTAGTAATCTCCTTAACCTCATATGTATTAAGTCCATTAGTGTTTTTTGGGAAATTTTGTTGTATTTTAGGATTGGAATATCCTCATTTAATTCTAAATTCATATTTTATTTGACATTTTATGTTTGAATAATTAATTCATCTGATGCCTGATATGTGGTTTGAGATTTTTTTCCAAATAATCAACTATCCTAACTATTATTAAACCATTTCATCTTTCCTCACTAACTTTGATACTTTATCACAGTTTAGATTATTAAATATACCCATGTTTTTATTCTTGATTGTCAGTTTCCTCATTGACCTCAGGTTTTTTCATCAATAACTTCGGTGATTATGCCATAGCTAATTTATTAGTATCATTATCTGAAGGAGTCATTAAGCCCCTCATGGCTCCAAATTTACAGTTCAAATATTTGTTGCAGCCTGTTAGTTATCCAAATACATTTCAGAATGATTTTTACAAAATATAAACAATTATCTGGAGAAACTATTGCAATTAGTTTAAGTTGAGAAATTATTTTACTGAGAATTTATAAGTTATTTTATCTTAGTCTTTCCTTGGTTCAAATACATAACCTTTGAATTTCTGCTAATTCAATCTGCTAGCACATCTTTTGTGTGTAAATGAAGCTATAAGGATTGTTATAATCTGAGGTGCTACAGATACAGTGCTTGGGCCTAATGGGATTGAAGAGGCTGAGCTGATAAGATGAGGAGTCTTGGACCTATGTCTAGAGATGAGGGATACAGAGAGTTCCACAGCATATGGCATGATGAGAAAATAACTAGTGTAGACAGAGGACCAGATCCAATCTTATCTTGTTTCCCACCCTCGTTTGACTTTAAGACTTCTCAAAATCAGGACCTGGGAATTGGAGAATGACGGGAAAGCCTGAGGAAAAAAATTGAATTTACTAAGTTTATTCTTAATTGGTAAGGTTATATTGTTTCAGTTTGTAGAATGAAGGCTTGGGATAAAAATTACAACTTTTTGGGAGGAGGGACCCAAGATGACTGACTACTTTCGGAGGTTTCTAGCAAATAAAAACATATTAAGCGTATGAATCCTTCACCAGCAACCAAGGGAACCAGGTTCTGTTATTGAAATTGACTAGAGGATTGGTGTGATTCACAGAGAGAAGGAAGAGCAGTGTGGTGTGCAGCCCACCTGAGAGCCACATGGGGAAGGAGGACCCCTTTCCCCCATCCAAGAGAGGTGATGAGTGAGCCACTATGCAGCCAGGGAAACTGTGCTTTTTCCATGGAACTGTGCAACCTACAGATCAGAAGATCCCACTTATGAACCCACGCTACCTGGGCCTAGCATCCCAAACCGGAACATGCAGATTCTTATATGCTCTCAGCTGGAATCTGCTTAAGCCTACCAAACTCCTGTGGGGAAGGGCACCCAGCACCGACTACCACTGCCTGCTGTCTAAGCCATTTGAATTTCTTGGGTGAGGGGCAGCAGCCAGCACTGGGACTGGCAACTGCCTCATATGCTACGTTTCCTGCACAAAGGGCTGCACCCATTTCTATGGCTCCCGGCTGTGCTTTTCCTCTGCTGGAGCCAGGAAAACTGGACAGCTTGGTCCGGAGACTTGTCCCCACAGCCCAACACACCAGCTGTGGCAGTTTGTGGCCAGTGCTAAAGCAGTGTTAAAAGGGAAATTTGTAGCACTAAATGCTCACATCAGAAAGCTGGAAAGATCTGAAATCGATACACTAACATAACAAGTAAAAGAGCTAGAGAGGCCTGAGCAAACTAATCCAAAGGCTAGCAGAAAACCAAAAATAACTAAAATCAGAGAAGAACTGAAGGAGAGATGGACATGAAAAACCCTCCTAAAAATCAATGAATCCAGGAGCTGAGTTTTTGAAAAGATTAACAAAATTGATAGACTGTTAACTAGACTAATAAGAAGAGAGAGAAAAATAAATATAGACACAATAAAAAATGATTAAGGGGGTATCACCAGTGCCCTCACAGGAATGCAAACTACCGTCAGAGAAAACTAAAAGACCTCTATGCAAATAAACTAGAAAACTTAGAAAAAATGAATACATTTCTGGATGCATACACTCTACCAAGACTAAACTGGGAAGAATTTGAATCTCTGATAGACCAATAACAAGCTCTGAAATTGAGACAGTAATTAATAGCCTACCAACCAAAAAGAGCCCAGAACCAGACAGATTCACAGTTGAATTCTACTGAAATACAAAGAGGAGCTGGAACCATTCCTTTTGAAACTATTCCAAACAATTGAAAAGAAGGGAGTCCTCCCTAACTCATTTTATGAAGCCAGCATCATCCTGATACCAAAAGCCGGGAGAGACAAAATGTAAAAAGAAAACTGCAGACCAATATCCATGATGAACATCAACGTGAAAATCCTCAATAAAATACCGGCAAACTGAATCCAGCAGCACATCAAAAAGCTTATCCACCACGATCAAGCTTCATCCCTGGGATGCAAGGCTGGTTCAACATACACAAATCAATAATTGTAATCCATCACATAAACATAACCAATGACAAAAACCACATGATTATCTCAATAGATTCAGAAAAGCCTTTGATACAACTCAACATCCCTTCATGTTAAAAACTCTCAATAGACTAAGTATTGATGGAAAATGTCTCAAAATAATAAGAGCTATTTATGACAAACCCACAGTCAATATTATATTGAATGGACAAAAGCCAGAAGCATTCCCTTTGAAAACTGATATAAGACAAGGATACTCTCTATCAGCACTCCTATTCAACATAGTATTGAAATTTCCAGCCAGGGCAATCAGGCAAGAGAAGGTAATAAAGTGTATTCAAATAGGAAGAGAGAAAGTCAAATTGTCTCTGTATGCAGATGACATAATTTAATATTTAGACAATCCTATCATCTCAGTCCAAAAATTTCTTGAACTGATAAGCAACTTTAGCTAAGTCTCAAGATATAAAATCAATGTGCGAAAATTACAAGTCTTCCTTTACACCAACAATAGGCAAGTAGACAAATTATAAATGAACTCCCAATCACAATTGCTACAAACAGAATAAAATACATAGGAATACATCTAACAAGGAATGTGTAGAATCTCTTTGGAGAACTGAAAACCATGGCTCAAAGAAATAAATGATGACACAAACAAATGGAAAAATATTCCATGCTCATGGATAGGAAGAATCAATATAATGAAAATGGCCATAGTACCCAAAGTAATTATAGATTCAATGCTATTCCCATCAAACTACCATTGAAATTCTTCACAGAATTATAAAAAGCTATTTTAAATTTCATATGAAATCAAAGAAGACCCTGTATAGGCAAGCTAATCCTAAGCAAAAGAACAATGAGACTGGAGGCATCATGCTACCTGACTTCAAAGTATAATACAAGGCTACAGTAACCAAAACAGCATGGACTGGTATGAAAATAGACATGTAGACCAATGGAGAACAGAGACCTCAGAAATAACACAGCACATCTACAACCATCTAATCTTTGAAAAACCTGACAAAAAAGGCAACTGGGAAATGATCTCCTATTCAGTAAAAGGTGCTGGGAAAACTTGCGAGCCGTATGGAGAAACCTGAAACTGGACCCCTTCCTCACACCTTATACCAAAACAAATTCAAGGTGGATTAAAAATTTAAATGTAAAACCCCAAACCATAAAAACCCTAGAAGAAAAATTAGGCAATACCATTCAGGACATAGGCATGGGCAAAGACATCATGACAAAAATGCCAAAAGCAATTTTGTAAAAGCCAACATTGACAAATGGGATCTACTTAAACTACAGAGCTTCTGCACAGCAAAAGAAACTATCATCAGAGTAAACAGACAGCCTACAGATTGGGAAAAAATTTTGCAATCTACCCATCTGACAAAGGTCTAATATCCAGAATTTACAAGGAACTTAAACATATTTGTAAGAAAAAGACAACCCCATCAAAAAGTGGGCAAAGTATATGAACAGACGCTTCTCAAAAGAAGATGTTTATGTGACCAACAAACATGAAAAAAAGCTCAACATCACTGATCATCAGTGAACTGCAATTCAAAACCACAATGAGATACCACCTCATGCCAGTCAGAATGGCAATCACAGGTAGATGATGGGGTGATGGATGCAGAAAACCACCATGGCACATCTGTATAACTATGTAACAAACCTGTACTTTCTCACATGTACCCCAGAACTTAAAGTATAAGAAACAAAGTCAGGAAACAATAGATGTTGATGAGGTTGTGGAGAAATACAAATGTTTTTAAACTATTGGTGGGGATGTAAATTAATTCAATCATTGTGGAAGACAGTATGGTGATATCTCAAGGATCTAGAAACAGCAATACCATTTGACCCAGCAATCTCATTACTGTGTATATACCCAAAGGAGTATAAATCATTCTACTATAAAGACCCATGTACATGTATGTTTATTGCAGCATGATGTACAATAGCAAAGACATGGAACCAACCCAAATAACCATCAATGATAGATTGGATAAAAAAAATATTGTCTGGGGAGGGGAACATCACACACTGGGGTCTGCTGCAGGGTCGGGGGGTAGGGGAGGGATAGCAGGGAATGAGGAAACTGGGGAGGAATAGCATTAGGAGTAATACCTAATGTAGGTGATGGGGGGATGGAGGCAGCAAACCACCATGGCATGTGTATACCTATGTAATGATCCTGCAAAATCTGCACATGTACCCCAGAACTTAAAGTAAAATAAAAATAAAATGTTGTCTGTATACACCATGGAATACTATGCAGTCATAAAAAATGAGATCATGTCCTTTGCAGGGACATGGATGAAGCTTGAAGCCATCATCCTCAGCAAACTAACATAGGAACAGAAAACCAAACACCACATGTTCTGACTCATAAGTGGTTGTTGAACATTGAGAACACATAAACACAGAGTGGGGAACAACACACACCAGGGCTTGTTGGGGCATAGGGGGTGAGGGGAGGGAACTTAGAGGACGGGTTAATATGTGCAGCAAACCACCATGGCACACATATACCTATGTAACAAACCTGCACATTCTGCACATGTATCCTTATTATTATTTTTTTAGAAGAAATAAAAAGAAAAAATACATTTTTTTCTATTTGTTGGCATGCTATCAATTTCCAGTTGGGAGCTCAAAATATACATGTTTCTTTTGAAAAACAAATCATGCTTTAATATCCAGTTGAATGTTTAACTGCATTTTAGTTTTATTAGGTTGGAATTCATCTTGGAATAAACAAATATTAAAACACTTTTATACAAATACATAACTATTCCTAGAAAATCATATATTCAACCTTCAAAGGAAAGTTTCACAAAGATCTTTCCTACTCTTTTATCAATGAGAGTTTCATGTTGGAATTAATTATTTTTAATTGTATGTTTAGAAGGTGACTTTAGCACATAGACAATAATTTTTGAGACTGAGCCTCACAGCACTAATTTCAGCTTAATTAGGTTATGCATTTGTTCAACTCACAGTTTCAAGGTCCCTGCCCTATTTCAGAAATTACACATCCTTATCTGTAAAAACAGAAAGATTAAGTCACACATATTAAACAGTTACTCAAGGTTGAAAGTGATAACATAAGATGTGTGTAAGCATAGAATTTTAACTTTTATTGTCTTTAGGCTTCTTTTTATTAGCTATTCCTGCAGAGAGAGGAAGATTTTGGGGAATCAGATCATTTTTTTGTTTGTCTTAGTTCTATTCTCTCACTCTCCCACATCTGACCCATATCTAAAATATTGAATGTTATCCTCTTTCTAGATTAGAATTCTTTATCATTTCCAAGTTGAAATGTAGAGGAGTTTCTCTATTAACTGATGCTTTAAGTAGTTATCTTTTTGATTGTCGCACGCCTCGGCCGGCAAGGACCACACAACCTCGATGGACTTGTTCTTATGACTTTATTAGTAACAAAGCAAGGGCTAGCTAGTTGGGTAGCCGTTCTTCTTCTTCTGGCGCTTCCGTGTGTGTTTGTGCCGAGTCCCGAGAGAGCGTCTTCCGCAAGCCTCCCTCTTAAGTAGGGATCATTCTCCAATCCCGACCATCCACGTGGGGAGGTGCCATTGGTGCTCCTTCCCAGGGTCGCCGCCCGCAGGCCGCCTGA